>CAUYQG010011724.1:0-21256 GCA_963574415.1 Tarsius wallacei
GCTTTGGGAGGCCGAGGTGAGTGGAATGCCTGAGCCCGCGGGTTTGAGACCCGCCTGGGCAACTTGCAAGACCTCATCTCTACAATAAATCAAAAATTAGCCGGGTGTGTTAGCACACGTCTGTAGTTCCAGCTATTTGGAAGTCTGAAGTGGGAGGATTGCGGAGCCCAGCAGGTCGAGGCTGCGGTGGCCGGGAGCAGCCACTGCACTCCAGTCTGGGCGATGAAGTGAGACTCCAACTCAAAATAATAATAATAATAATAATAATAATAATAATAATAATAGTGCTGGAAATATTGGACAGCTATATGAAGAAGAATGAAACTGGACCCATATATCTGATCATATCCAAAAATTAACTCAATATGGATTAAAAACTTAAATGGAAGTCTTTAAAGTATAAAAACATTAGAAGAAAACCTTGCAAAAACTCTTCTGGTCATTAGCTTAGACATGAAATTTATGTATGACTAAGAGCTCAAAAACAAATGCAATAAAGACAAAAATAAACAAATCTTACTTAACTAAACACAAGTAATTAACCATGCAAACAGACACCTACAGAATAGAAAATAATATTTGCAAACTATACATCTGACAAAGGAGTAACATCAAGAATCTATAAGGAATTTGAAGGAATTGATAAGAAAACAAAACAAAAAATCTTATTAAAACGAAGGCAAAGGAGATGAACAAAAAATTTTTCAAAAGAAAGCATACAACAGTCAGCAACTATATGGAAATAAGACTCAATATCAGTAATCATAAAATAAATGTAAAATAAAAATACAGTGGGATGCCAGTTTACACTTGTCAGAAGAGCTATTATTAAAGAGTCAAAAATCAACATATGTTGGCAAGGATGTGGATAAAGGAAATGTGTAGACTCTATTGGTGGGAATACAAATTAATACAACCTCTATGAAAAACAATATGGAGATTTCTCAAAGAGCTAAAATTGAACTATCTCTCAATCCATCAACTTCACCACTGGGTATTTATCTAAAGAAAAATAAATTATTATATCAAATGATACCTGCACTCAAATGTTTATAACAGCATTAGTCATAATATCAAAGCTATAGAATCAACCTAAGTATCCATCAGTAAAAGACTAATAAAGAAAGTGTGGTATATGTATGTCATGCAATATTTTTCAGTCACAAAAAAACCTGAAATCTTGTCATTGTCAGCAACATGGATGGAAGCAAAGGCCATTATCTTATGTGAATTAACATAGAAGCATACATTAAAATATTGCATGTTCTCACTTGTAAGTGGGAGTTCTACAAAGCGTACACGTGGGCATGGAGAGTGGACTAATAGACATCGAGTCTTCAAAAAGTGGAAGGGTGGAAGAGTGTGAGAAGTTAAAAAGTACCTGTTGGTTACAATGTACACGGATTGAGTGATGGATACAGCAAAACCCAGACTTCGCCACAACACAATATAGGAAATCCCCTGCACGTGAATGGGTTCTGCTCCAAGACCACATTCGTGAGTCCAATTTGCTTATAAGTTCAACAAGGTTGAATTAGGTACCCAACACAACCAGTTGTATAGTACCGGCTGCATCACTGCTGTTTTTATGTTTGCTTCTGGACATCCTGGGCATAAAATAACAATACTGTACTACTGTACTCGCTATAAACCTTTAAAGGCACAAAAGCACAACTTCTTGAAGAGCATTCGTGCATACAACGTACACCAGACATGTGAACCAACTTCCATGATTGAACATGAAAAACACATAGGCAACTTTGAAAGTTTGCAACTTGAAGGTTCACATGTAAGGGACTTACTGCATATCTGTGTAACAGCACTGCACTTGTACCCCTAAATTTATAAAAACAAAAATATCGAAGTTTCTAACACGGCTTACGCTGACACGATTAGATTTATAACCCAAATACCATTTTTGCTGGCCTTGATGTCTGCCACTTTATCTATCTTGCTCCAGTCCAAATGGGCACATTCCTGAATATACCAAGCAAGTGCCTGTTTCACTTTGCCCTTGCTCTTCATTTGCTATAAAGGTTTTTGCCAGATATCTGTATGCCGTGCTTTCAGGTAGCAGTTCAACTGTCACTATATTAGAAAATTATTTTCTAGCATATCCTTTACACTAGTCACATGCCCCGTGATCCCATGTTTTTTAATCTGGCCTTAATTATCTCAGCCCCACCTGACATGCTGAATATGTACTTGCAGGTTTATTGTTTGTCTTTGTGTTCCATGTAATATGAAATCTATGAAGGTGAGGTATGCAGTCCAATTTGTCTTCTTCTGTATCCAAGAGTCTAATAAATGTCTGATTGATAATAAAAGCTTGATAAATATCTCGTTAAAGAATAAATAAGAGAGTAGATCATACAACAGAAAGTATATTTGTAATGTTTTATGTGCACAAGGAAGACTCAGAAACAAAAGAATTCCGAGGAGAAAAGAATTTCCCTCTCAACATATATCCAAAAGAATTCAGATTATGGAAAAACTGGACAATCTTGTAAACACACACATGAATACCCACCAGCTTTTTGAATGAATATACACATATACATACGCCTACCCATATATATAATTGTTAAATTTACTGTGTTTAAGATTTATCTGTTTTGTTTGTAAAGACTGTAAATCTGTCACATGATTAAGATGTATAGAACTGTTGTTTCATTTCCTCAGATATCAGCATGACAAAAGTAATGGAGAGAAGTATTAAGGGGCATTTCGGGATGCCAAGGCAAGAGGATTGCCTGAACCAGGGGTTCAAGACCAGCTTGGGCAACTTGGTGATATCTCGTCTCTACAATAAATCAAGAAATCTTAGCCGGGCATGGTGGCGCACGCCTGTGGTTCCAGCTACTTGGAAGACTGAGGTGGAAGGATCGCCTGAGCCCAGCAGGTCGAGGCTGAGATGGCTGTGAGCATGCCACTGCACTCCTGCCTGGGCCACAGAGTTAAGACTTCAACTAAAAAAAAAGAGTATGAAGTAATTAGTGGTATATGGAAAATGACCAAGATTGCATTCATTCTAAGGATTGAAACTAGAAAATGATCAGCCCTGTTGATTTTTGCTTTATCCCAGGTTCGCAGGGTACAAAGTGTTTTTTTGTTTAGTTTTTTTTTTACTTAATATGTGTTTGCTTTTGCCTTTAGACAATGATTTGCATACTTATCACCATAAGCAATGAAGCAGGAAGTCAATATTGCTTTCTCAAATGATTCAAACATTTTCAACACTCTGTCACAAAGGACGATCCTTAATCTGAGACAGAATGACTCGTAGAATAGCAGAAACAAGAACTAGGACTAGAGCACATCATCAATGTGGAGAAGACTTAATAGGCCCAAGACCACTTGGAACAAAATTTTAAATAGAATCACCTTTCACCTTGGAGTAGCTAACTTATTTTAGGCTTCTGACTAATCATAACCTCTCAGGAAAGTGTTATTTTCCCTCAGAAATAGGTTTGTTTTATGTACAAACACACACACAATTAAAATAGCATCTTCTTCCCAACACCAAGCATAATGCTGGCAAAGGGAAGATGCTCAAAGTCAAGGGCTGTATGAGATAGACAGTGAATCAGGGGTGTACGTATGGATGAGTGGATGGTTAGATGGGCAGGTGGACAGATGACAAATTAATAAAGGGGCAATATTCAATTAAAAGAACAGCATTCAAGTTAAATAAAAGAACAATACTCGAGTTTAAAATAAGGGAGGAAGCAAGTGGGGGCATATCAGGCCAGGCACATTCCAGCTCACATGAATAAGAACCTTATCATTAGGTAAATGTGAACATAGTAAAGAATCTGTTTTTCCTTCCTGAAGAAGCTTATCCTAGGTGGCAATTTTGCATTGCAGGAAAGGTGGAAGCTTAGGAGCTAAGCCAACTCAATTTTACTTCACAGGTCTGCAACTTTACATCTGAACAGCCTTCGGTAAATTCCTTAAACTTTAAAGGCCTCATAAGTGTTCTCATCTGCACTCATAGGTTTTTCTGTCACACTTATTATGAGATCTGGATATAATGCATGAAAGGTGTTGAAATGTAGTAGATGCTCAAAAAACGGTAACTGACATTATTTAGTAAGGACAAATAATGTCAGTAAAGTGCTATCTTTGGCAAACCACTCAGCCTTGAATTGCAAGGAACTTAAAAAAAAAACAACCCTTTTTTCTTTCAGAAATCAATGAACGGGAGCGTGCCACCGCACTCCACTCTGGGCAATTGAATGAGACTTCAAATAAAAAAAAATCAATGGACTGACAATTTTTAAGAAAACAAAAAATTATTTAATATAATTTCAAATGTACCGAACTGATTAAATAATGCACTAATTTAGGGAATATGAATTTTACACACCACCTAGTTCAGGTTAAAATATATTATACTTGTTATAACAGAGGCTTTAAAATAGGGTTTTTGTTTGTTTCCTTCAAGTTAATTGCTTTCTAGGGCTCAAGTACCTCATCTCCAAAATAGGGATTAAGATCCCTACCTCTGGGGGTTGTTGTGAGGCCTGAAAGGTACATTTTATAGAAAGCTCTTAACCTGTCTAAATGAGTTTGCATTCATTCATCCTCACAACAAGCTGTGAGGTAAATAACGGCATTATTCTCATTTGCAGAAGAAAGTACGAAGCATTCAGTGATAAGTAACTTGCTTGAGGTCACAAGTCTGAGGAAGCAGAAAGGCTGGATTTCCATTTGCGGGGTCGGAATATTCAACCACTTTCTTGTTTTGTCTCTCTGTTCTCTTTGTGGAAACATGACTTTAAAATTAAAGTCAAGCTTCTCTAACAATAAAACTTGGAAGATCAGGGTAACTCAGATTGCTTTTCCCATGGGCAAGTATGTTCAATTTCTTCTCAGAATTCAAATAAATCGCAGGATTTATTATAGTAAACTGTGACTCTCATTTAGCTTTTGATTTCATCTAGTCTATAAGGTGACAGATATTTGTACTGATATGTGTGATACCCTATAAAAATAAGAAGTGGCAGATTTTGAAGGAAACAGAAACGAAGCTATTTTGATGATGTTTATATCTATGGCCATGTTCTGCTGTTTATCAACTCCGTGACTTGGGAGGATTCACTTAATTTTTGTGATCCTTAATATTCTCATGTGAAAAATCTGAATATACTCGTCACAGATGTGTGACCATCAAATGAAATAAGGCAAACTATGATGGTTTGCAAAATATAAAAACACACAGACGAAAATGATTGTTTTTTAGAATTAAGAGTGATAAATCATTCAGTTCTGAATAACTGGAATATTCTACCCACAAACACCACTGCATCTTCAAGAGCTGTACTTTTACCCGTGTAGCAGTTTCCTGAAGATACTTTTTAAGCCATGAAGACTTAAGAGAAAGAATAACTTATTTCTCCCTTGAGAGATATCCATTGAATATTTAACACACTGCCATGTCCCTTTGAATATAATATGTGGATCCTAATTTAGCTTCTTCATAATGACTCGTGATTATGAGAAACATAAGTGACTGAACTGAATATCATAAAGTGATCCTGTCCGTGAGGACAGAAATGAACAAGCTGCTTCTCTGCTACTAAATACTCTTTGTAGAGTCTTTTCTTTTTTGAGACCTATGATGAACTTGTCGTCTATTCCATCCTCTGTGTCTAGGACATTTAACACTGGCCATATGTTTGGTACTAAACGTAGCATTCTGCAAGCTTTTCCAATTTATTTTCTATAATTTGCTGTACAGGAGCATATTTCAAAACAAGCCTATTAGGATTGTTCCAACAAAGACAGTGACTTTGAAGTAGAGGTCAAGAATCTTTTCTAGAATACAGCACACAGGATTGAGTGCAAAAATAGTCGGATGGCTGATGAATCTGTCCATCAGGGTTGGGACTTCCTTGTCTAGCTGTGACAGTAAGAAGTCTTACCTTCAGATAACAGAGATGTGTAATGAATTCTCAAAATATTGGCATTATAAAATGTCTTTGAGAGTTGAAAAAAGTCTCTGATGGCTCTGATGAGAGATTGTAAGATAGTTCAGAAAACAGACAAAAATCCTAGATTTTATTAGAAAGACTAGTCAGTTTCTATGGCCCCCCAAAAGTCCTGAAATTCATAGAGAAATCCCAGCTCCAGGTGAAGCTTTCTTAAAGAAGATACTAATTTAGCTGTCATATCTAAAAATGGACACAAAAAGAGGAATAACATTTATTTTAAATATATATGTTGTTTACCTTGAAAACAAATATTTTTAGATCTTGCAAACATCATTTTCAACACATTTAGATATTTGGACTTAATATATGCAAACAACTTTCTGAATTCCAACGCAAAAAAAAAAAAAAACTGAGAAACATTTCATTTAAAAATACATGTGACAAGTTTAGCTTAGCGGGAAGAAAACCCCTCTTTTGGGCTTCTGGAATTGTCAATTTCATATGCCTAATTACCTTCTCCCTCTACATCAAGGAGGGAGGTTTGTTTGGCCATATGTGCAATTGGTTCTTATTTCCAGATTACTTGTTTAATCACAAAAATGATAAGATGCAATGAATATCATTTTTTTTAAATTCCAAGCTGAGAAGAGAATAGAAGAGTTGATGAGTGTGTATAGTTCAGTTGTGTGGCCTAAGTTTTGACACTCATTTTTCAACAGATGTGACATGTACTTCTGCTATAGTCTATGTTTTTGTAATTTTTGTAATAATAGTATATTGCAAATTAAATTAATTTTTGTCTGTCAGGATTATTTTAAAGGTAATGCTTTCTGTGATCTAATTTTATTACAAAAATAGCTGGAACTGTGAGAATAATCTGAAAACATTTACGGTTAATAAAAGGACCAATGAGTCAAGCAGATTAATCCATGAGAGAAAGAAATATTCACTCAGTACCGCTGACCCACAGCGGGTTTAACTCCCTTCGGAAAAAGTTAAGTCACTTGCACACACTTTTCAAGTTATGATTAATTCTTAGCTTTGAAAGAATTGGGAAAAAAATAATTTCTTTTCTAGAAGTCAGAGATTTTTAGATGCTTTGTTACCTAAAAGATTAGCAGAACCAAATAAATATATAAAATTGTTGACAACATACATTTTTGGATCTCATATGTATTGCTCCATTTACCATTTAGACAGCTGCATATATATTTATTTGTATTATAGACACACCTATATAATTTTCTGTTAGTCACTCATTTGATAAAAAATGGAGCTTTCAACTAAAAAAAGTTAAAGATGGTGGACAAATGTAGGCGGACCTTTGAATAACAAATGTTGGTTGGAAAGATCTTTAGCTGTTCTTGCAGAATATATTCTTTAGTCATATTATACTTCATTTTTTTAAAAAACAGTATTTCATCAAGTATAAGATTGAAGTGATGGAAAAAAGAGGCGTATTGAGTTGCTTATTATGAGTCTAACCACCACCTATTTCCTTTAGACATAGAAAGAAAGAGTCAGTGCATATTTTATCCCCCATGAAGTACTTAGGTGCTCACACACACAGAAACAACGATACAGAAAAAATTGAGCTAAGGAATACATTCTAAGAACATTTTTGTTATTTACTACATTAAAATTTAATATTAGTTTTGGTTTATTTTCTCTTGAATTACTATAGAAGTTTCAAGGGTTTAAAATAGAAGATGAGTCATTTTCCACTAAGGTCATATAGTTATAAAATTAAGGTTATGAGAAGTTCCTTTTTTCCCCCTTGATTTCTATTATTATTAATTTTTTTAACGTTTAAAATATTTTTATTTTAAAGATGTGGGGTACAATTCAGGGTTAGGTATACTAATGCTAATTATGTAGGTACCCTTGTTGATGAGGTCTGTCCCCCAATTCCCCTAGCGGTTTCCCTCAACTGCCAATCTCAAACCCCCTCCCCTGTTAGTTCCTTTTTAAGTTATAGCAAATTCTGAAAAGGTCCTCTCTCTTTTTTTTCTTTATCATTAAAGTCCCCACAGTGATTTTACAACTAAGAAGTTTTTGTGTTAATTTATATTATTAGCCTTTTTCAGATTTATATTCCTAAAATATAGCTATTATCACCATAGCATTTTTCTGACCAAACATTTTCAGACTCTGTACTCTATATAGAATACAAGGACATATTTTACTTACCCCTAGACAATTCTTCTTGTAAATTTAACATTCTACAAACATAGAAATGAATCGAGTGAAGAAATAAATGAGTGGCAAATCTATAAACTTTAACAAAAATATGTTGATGTTTGCTCATATCTCAACACATACTCTTGTGTCAAGGCAAATGATTTTAGCTTTTGACTATTATTCCCTAATTTGATAATATGAGTGTAAAACTCTATGTTGTATACTGAATAACAAATAGAGGAGCACAAATTATTTTTCATTGTTGGGTCTGGAGTCAGGATCCAAACTGTGGTTTCTCCCTCAACTCTGTGAGTGTTCTTGTGTAAATTCTTTAATTTCTTTGTGCTTCAATGTACTTATTTAGAAAATGTGGTTGGCAATACACTTACTATAGCATGTCATTCGGGAATATGAGGTGGGATCTTATGTGTGACCATGTTAGGATTGCCTCTAGCATATAAAATCAGCCCAATAAATATTAGCTATTATTATTGTATACCGTAAATGTATATTATTTTGTTTATTGGATATACCTGAAATGATTTTAATGAGATAACAGCAATTTAGTACATTTATTGGCATTGATGTATTTGTCATCAAAGTGGTTATACAAATTTTCTCATTAAGTATTTACATGTTACCAAAATATATACATATTTTAAAATCTGTAGATATTTTGACAGTTTCTATAATAAATATTAAGTTCATGTAAAATGGTATCACAAGAAAATACCAATTTATTAATAGGCATAGTCTCATTTGAAATATTTTTATTTTATCTCATGTATCTACCTCTTCTCACAGTTATTACCCAGACAGTTTTACTTCTAATAAAAATATGGCATTCAAAATCTTGATTTAAAACAGAGTCTCTTACCACCACTTCTGATGTTTCCACCCATTTACTTTGTATACATGTCAGCAAGGCCTTTTGTTGCCTTGATTATACAATCTAGTTGACTCTGTCAATTTTATAAGTGTCTCCCATCATCCTGAGGCCTATAATATACTCTGTATGCAGCTTGTATTCCTTAGTTCATCACCAACATTTCTCCTTTAACACAATCAAAATGCATAACTCACTCTCTCTGTTGTTACCCACTTGGTAAACTTCAACGATGATCACATCCAAAATGTCACCTAATTTGTATACACAAGCAAAGATGCTGACTTGTCTTCATTTAAATTTGTGACTAGAAATTTGGCCTGAGAACTCAAAGTAAACTGTCAGTACACTTGTTTTTAGACTATTTACAATTTACATTTCCTGCATCTGAAATGTAAATGCACTCTTTGCACCTTGAGACTTAACATTTCTAGTCCATTGTTAATATGCTTTATCACATATTTTATTTTTGAACCTCTTTTTATATACTATTTATTTAACCACACCCATCTTTTTCTTTGTCTTTGCATTTAGAGCAAGTAAGAGAGTGAAAGTGTTGGGTCAGAAGACCAACTTGACGCAATCTTATTATTTCTGGATGAAACATTTTGTATTTTGGAATGAAATATTTGTGTGTAAACTACTCTCAAAATCTGTGTTTTGAGCTTTAGCTTGTTTCACATTATCATTTAAATTTTTCCAACTATATCTAAATTCTGCATAACCAGAGCTAAACTCATCATCTTCTTCCTAATTTTGTTCCCTCTTAAAACAAAACAAAACAAAAACGCAAACAACATGAGCGACCTATTTGCACTTTCCGGAAGTCTAGTGTGAGCAACATTATTGACATTTCCTCTCCATGACCCTCGGCTCTTACATTCAGTCAATCCCAGACCTCTGTCCTATGCTGGCATGTGTTTCCTGAATGAAGTGGGCAACTCACCAAGTGTATTCCCTACTCCCTGTCTTACTTACCCAGGGTCTATTTTTCTAGTATAGTCAGAAAGATTATTCTAATATAAAAAGTTTGTCAATTTAATATTCTACTTAATAACTTCAAGGCATTTGTGACACTCTTAACCCAAATCTCACTGTGAAAAGCATTATTGATTGCCTAGCCACCAGCTATTTTTTTCCATTTTTTCTTGCCAATAGAGTCTGTTTTCCACTATATCCACCAAACTGCCAAATATCTCCTTCTTAGATATACTCACAGCTCAAGAGTAAGTAAATAACTCAATCCTGGTCAACTGAGCCTGAGATATGACTTATTAGAGGGCTTCTCACAAACATTTACTCTCCTGTCAGAGTAAAAAAGATGAGCAAAGATTATTGTGTTAGTTCCTACTGTCCCTCCAATTTCTTTTCTGGCTTCTCCTCAGTCTATTTAGAAAATGGAAGATTTTTAAGAAGAGATTCCATTAAAAGGACATTTAATAATGATATTTCTCTCGTCTCAATTCTCACTTGGCCCCCAACTCACTCTAAATAATAGGCAAGTCTACACAGTGACCTAAAAATTTTCTACATAATCTATACCTGCCCCATTCTTGCCCTGTTTTTACTTTGTGATCTCATCTCCTATTAATTCTGCCACCCCTTGTTAGCTCTGTTGCCATAGCAAAATTGGTGGCATAGACCAGTGAAAAATAGAACCATTTGCGATTGATTGGTGTCACAATTAGTTCAGATTGCTCAGTGAAGCAGTCTCTTACTTAGTTCCTTTGTCAACCCAATGCTTTCCTTTTGTACTATGCCTTCCTTCTGGGCATCGCAATGGGTTTTTAAAATTTATCAAGTAATCTTTATCTGTAGAGAGGGTTAGGCAGAAAGAATCTGCCAAAAGAATGATCTGAGGATGAGAGCCTTTAACTAAAAAAATGTGCTTAGTCAAAAGCTGTCCTACAAACTTTATTCAATTGAGTTCACATCTGTCATCTTAGATGATAAAGCAGTCTGGTTTTGTGCAGAGTTGTAATAGTTTTATTCTTACATAAAAAATTCTCTGAGACTAGTAGAGAAAATAATTTTGTTATTTTAATATACCTTGTTTTTATAAATATGAAGTCTACTAAAGTCTTTTTGAGAATTAATTTTATTTCTAAATATGTTGGTTGACGTTGTATGAAACCAATGCTAGCAACATAAGCAATTCTTCCAAGAACCCTGAGAGCTATCCATGCAGCCAAAATCCGAGGAGGTTAATAGGTAGAAAATACAGAGAGATAAACACAACACTTTACTCCTTTTTCACTGCTATGGCATCTGCTAAATCAAAATGATTGCTGAGAGACTGAAAAGGTGAGTAAGATTTCTAGACTATGAATTTTAACAGACTGTACAAATAGAGACCAGACATTACAACTGCTATATCTGAGAGACCTTGCAAACAACCCAGGACTAAAAGGCTTAAAGAACTTCGAATCCCTTCTAGAAAAGATACATCATCCAGAGTCTCTAATAATCTCTTGGCAGTTTGAAGATATTAAATTAGAGCATTAAAATAATTATGCTTAAAATGTTCAATAACAAACCGGGCTCGGTGGCTCAGCCTGTAATCCCGCGCCTTTGGGAGGCTGAGGTGAGTGAATTACCTGACCCGCGGGTTCGAGACCCGCCTGGGCAACTTGGTGAGACCTCATCTCTACAATAAATCAAAAATCAGCTGGGCGTGGTAGTGCACGCCTGTAGTTCCAGCTGCTTGGAAGGCTGAGGAGGAAGGGTCGCCGGAGCCCAGCAGGTCGAGGCTGCGGTGGCCGGGAGCGGCCACTGCACTCCAGTCTGGGCGACAGAGTGAGACTCCAACTCAAAAAAAAAAATGTTCAATAACATAGAGAATGAGATGGAGAGTTTCAGCAGAAAGTGAAAATGTATGGGAAAAATCTCAAGTAAAAGTATGTCAATATACTTAGTAGATAGTCAATATCAACTCTTTATCTCTTCACTATGCTTGTTCTCAAAGGATAAATGTTGAAAAATTAATAAAAGAAGGAAAGCCTGGAAGGAATGGAGGAATAAAAAATAGAAATGAGAGAGAGAGAGATAGACCATTCTTTGGAGCCTGATTACTTTCTGAGTTATCTTTCAAAGTTTTCCATTTATTTTTCTCCAAATTGTTGAAAGAATTGTTCATCTGAAAGTAAAGCTTTGATCATTTTTACTGCATACTAGTTTAGCACGGGGATGGAAAAAGTGGCATCTGATTCATCTTATAACGCTGCTATTTGTAATATTACTTATCCTACTTTCTATGGCTCTTGGTCACAAACAAGTTAATGCTATATTTATGTTACAAATTTCTGCACTAGGAATAGATTTACTTTTCTATGACTTGTTAGAAGGCTAGAGGATTAATGACCTAATGTTGACAAGGCATATCAAATGCAAAAATATACATTTTAGAGGCCCTACAGATTTCATTAAAAATAATTACAGAGATTTGTATTGAAATCCAATGGAATATATGCTGAGGCTAAGTAGTGACAGTATCTTCATGGTTACCAGCCTTCCCATATTTGAGAGAGTTTACAGTTCCGATAGTTAATAATTCATTGGCAACACAAACAATGTACGTTTGTACATTTTATGCTCTGAAAACACTGACGTTTGAAATATTTAATCACAGGATGTTAAGTTACTAACTAATTGAAGAATGGAGACAGTCATACAATTTTTTTAGATACCCTATCAAAATAACACGTTTGGAAAACAGAGGTTTCTGATTTCTAGGAATCACTTGAATAACTATATTTTATATCCCTTGAAAACATAAGACATTCCTTACATTTTTCTTGACTTTTCTAAAGAATCTGCTCAATTTCAATTTTTAACAAATTATTTCATGTGAACCATTAATAAGAGAAAGAGTAAAGATGCATTCAGAAAAGTGCCCACAAAATATGTA
This sequence comes from Tarsius wallacei, assembly GCA_963574415.1. Classification (NCBI taxonomy): domain Eukaryota; kingdom Metazoa; phylum Chordata; class Mammalia; order Primates; family Tarsiidae; genus Tarsius; species Tarsius wallacei. Next base: position 12,911 of record CAUYQG010011724.1, read on the forward strand.
TTTAGTGTAACAAATGGGTATTAATTGTATTCATTGCTTTAGATATTCACCTAAATTTAATTTTTAAATGGTTAAAATAAGAATATATAGCAAAATGAAAATGGATCACTGTATCATATACCCAAGTAGAATTAATCATACAAATAGGCAAAATCACATTTAATTGTTCAAACAAAAATTAGGGGGAAAAAAAGAAAGAATCAAAACATTTTACCCTTTTAGAGTTAACAGGATTTTATATATACATAATTACCTAAAACTTGAAAAATCATTTAAATCCATTCATAAATTTCCAATTATATTTTCAAGTCTTTTCATGTGTTAATTAGTTATAATAATCATTGTTAATATTTTTTTACATTTGCACATCCTAAGATCAAAACAAGTTTTTAAAAAAAGAGTTCAAGCCCGGCTTGGTGGCTCAGCCTGTAATCCCGCGCCTTGGGAGGCTGAGGTGAGTGGACTGCCTGAGCCCGCGGTTTCGAGACCCACCTGGGCAACTTGGTGCGACCTCATCTCTACAATAAATCAAAAAATTAGCCGGGTGTGGTAGCGTGCAGCTGTAGTTCCAGCTACTTGGAAGGCTGAGGCAGAAGGATCGCCGGAGTCCAGCAGGTCGAGGCTGCAGTGGCCGGGAGCGGCCACTGCACTCCAGTCTGGGCGACAGAGTGAGACTCTGACTCAACAAAAATAAATAAATAAATAAATAAAAATAAAAAAAGAGTTCAACTTTGGCTTTATCTCTTCTAAATACAAATATTTTCTCTATCTAAATTTTATAAAATTACCCACTTTCTAAGATTTTCCTTAGTAAGGTCATTTCTTTATTTGGCAAACATTTTTCATACTCTGCTATATTCCAGGAGCTTTTTAGATAGCAGAAATACGATGGTAAAACAAGAGAATTTCATAAAGTTGATATTCCCTAACAAACGGAAGCATAAGGAATTTAGATGTTATGAAGTATTATGAAACAAGAGTAGTGTGTGAGTGTGCATTTGGGGAGGGACTTTTTCTTAAAGGCAATGGTCTGGGAAGTCGTGCAGAGGTTGACATGTGAGCAGAAATTAGATTGGTAAGAAGCCAAGTATGTGAGCATATGGTGGCAGAACACATCAGCAGAGAAACAGCAGGTGCTATCCCAAAGGAGCTTTGCAGGTGAAAGTGATGGAAAGAAAGTCACTGTGGCTGAAGCACAAAGCAACAGCTGTGTAAGGGAATGGATCACAGAGGAACAGGAAAGCAACTAGACCACTTGAGGAACTCTTGACATAGTCCAGGTGAGGGATGATGACATATGGGTCAGACGTGGATTACAGAGGTAGAAAAAAGTAGTTGGCATTCATAGCAAATTCATTTGTTGGCTTTAAGTCTTTAATTAAATTGAATCTCTTCAAGTATTTGCTGTTGATATTACATTTTTAAATTCAAATATATCACTTCAATTAGTTTTGATTTGTAATTAATATTATTTGTTTGCTTTTCATTTAATAACTAACAACAGTTGCCTGGTCCAAAACACAAACACACACATGCACACGCACACACACACACACATACACACACACAAACACACACACACTTCTGGACTTTAATAAATCAGTAAATCTGAGACTGTTGTTATTTTAACTTCTCAGGCATGGTAATTGAAAGAGGAGAAACGCAATTAAAATTTTTTTTAAATTAAATATGGTAAGTTTGCCAGCTCTTCAATGATTGGAAGCCAATATGCTGAATCATTTATTTTGACAAACTGACTACAATTTAAAATATGGCCAAACCTTTATTTGTAAATTTTTAGTTTTTTTTCTCTCTAAAACCAAATTCCAATATGTATCTTTAAAAAGTATTATGATACCCTTAGCAGATGATAGTTTTGGTGGAAAACATTTTAAGTGTCAGTATTACTACATGATTCTACTTTACTATACATCAATGGTTTCTAACTTTTAATATTAGAAGATAGAAATTCTCATTGTATAGAAAAGAAACATGATTCATGCATATACATATTTTTTATGCCAAAGAGCAAAACAGTGTGTATTTCGAGATCCAAAACCAGCTTTAGGTCTTTCTCCCCTCTACCTCCCTTCCTGGAAGCATAACTTTCTTAAACCATACTAGTTTTCCACATTAGCTTAAGCCTTGTACTGCCTATAATAATATATACATACAGAATAGAAGAATACCAATTTTTCTCTAAGTCTTTGATTCAAGAAAGATATTTAATGCCTGGTAAAAATTTAAAGTAAAGAGAGTATCTGGACCAATAATATGTTTTTACACCTAAGCTGTCACTGTTATGAAACTAGCTTACTACCTATATCTTGTATTCTCAAAACGTTCCAGTAATTTAAATCTTATGTTGACAGTTTCAGTAAAATTTCAACTTTATTTATATTTTTAAACTCATTTCAAGCTACCTTATTGGAACTTTCTGGTCCAATCTACTCAAATTTTTTGGGAAAAAAAAGGTGACTATTCCAATATCTGAATTGGAACACCTTTCAGTCATGGTTCTCACCTTATAATAATGTCCTCCGTCCCTCTATACTTTTGCAAATACTGATGTTTCAAAGCTGAACGTATGACACCTTTTTTGACCATTCAGTCTTTAATATGTCTTCCTTCTTGTTGTATTATTCATTTTATACGAGTCAAGTGAAATTTCATTAATGGTCTTTGTTTTTTGGTACATATTAGTCTCAAAATTGTGAATCAATGTAGGTGTTAGTATAGGGACAAACCAGGTCCTGTGATCCCTTTGCTATTTGTTTATGCAATTACTATGCCATTTGTCACACAAAATATCTGTTAACGGAGTTTGTCTTCCATTACAGCAAAAACTTAGTCAACTTTTTATCTGTCCAGTGCTCAGCATTCAGTAAGCATTTAATAACCAAGTGTTGAATTATGTTTCTATGTATTAAGTGGAATAAGCTACGTCAAAATTCCCATTATCCACTCTTATACCTTTTGTCATTTGTTGCTCCAATCTTTAAATAATTTTTTCGTTTGCACTACATTTCTATTGACTTTAAGGTGAAAAACAGAGGAAAATTGTTAATTTACTTGGGTTCTTTCATTGACTTGGAGCATCAGCTGGAAAAGACCAAAAGCAAGGGGAATGCCAAGATGGCTTATGTGTTCCTGTCAATTTCCGCCTGCTGAAAACATACTTCTTTCACAGCAGCCAGCAAAGGAGCTGCTTGGAGCCAAAAAGCAATGCCTCTGCCTTCCTTGCCAACTTGTATCATGTTGTGCCTTTGGAACCAAGAGCTGGGATATTTTATTCATCTCTTGTCACCAAAAGAAGCTTAACTGTTTATGAACCATTTCAATGCAGGTGATGGGTGGAGCTCAAAGCAGAACTGCTAAACACCATTTGATCGTGAAGTCTGGAATCCTTTCAAGTGCCCTGAAGATGTACAGTTTTTGAAAGGAAAGACTTACTTAGCAATCCCTTTGATTCTGAAATCCTACCAATAAAAAGAAAACAAGAAGGTAATGTGGGCATGTAAGTCCTACACTAGGCCTCAGTTGCAATGTCCTAATGATCTAATCTTGTGACTATATCAATTATGTAATAATAAGCATGGATACATGACAATTGTGTGATAAGTAGCATTTTGAGTCTCTGACAATGAGAGAGCTAAGTCTGATATCGAAAATGTATTTGATGTACATGTTTTTTAGGAATTATAAACCATTTTTAGGACCAATTCAAATAATAATATTTAACTAAAAAATCCGCAGCAGGGCCACCCTGTCTTCCAACTCAGTGTGTACTACCTGTGTGTACAAAGTCTTTCCCCTAGAGTTTGGCAATGTAGTGCTCCTTAATGCACAGAAGGCAGGATGCAAGGAACTTACTCTGAATAAATTGGCTTTTAAATATTCTCTTTCTCTCTGAATCAAATATCCTGGTTACATTTCAACCTAGAAGAAAATACCAAATATAGTTTCTTGCTTCTGTTTATAACTTTTCAAATGTCTTCTTAAAATTTTCTTATTTAAATTGTGGCTTTTAAATATTATTGATGGCGTTATTATTTTAGTAAGACATCAATTAATAATAAATGCAAAATAACTGAGTTAAAATATGAATAGTAGTTATCAATTGTACATGTCTCTAAACATTTCTATTAATAAATTCACATAATTTATAGTTTAGAATTAATGTGTGTTATTCCTTATTATCCTTCACACCATTACTTTTCCCCTCTTTCCTCATTAGATTTAGCATTCTGAGATAAATAATTTGAAGGATGAACTCAAGAATATTGTAAAGAGATGAATCACTGAAACTTAAAACAAGTAAAATTGAAACAGTGTCTGGACAAAATCAGAAACATAGTTCTTTTGAATATTAAAACTCTTGAGAATACATATTATAATTTCTCTTAGAGATCTTAAGAACTAATGTGTTTTTTTTGTTTGTTTGTTTGTTTTTTTGAGTTGAAGTCTCACTCTGTCGCCCAGACTGGAGTGCAGTGACTGGAGTGCAGTGACCTGGAGTGCAGTGACCTGTTGGGCTCCGGTGATCCTTCCGCCTCAGTCTTCCAAGTAGCTGGAACAACAGGCGTGCGCTACCACGCCCGGCTGATTTTTTGATTTATCGTAGAGATGAGGTCTCACCAAGTTGCCCAGGCAGGTCTCGAACCTGCAGGCTCAGGCAATCCACTCACCTCAGCCTCCCAAAGGCACGGGATTGCAGGCTTAGCCACCGAGCCCGGCTAAGAACTAATGTGTAAGTTCAAGTATTAACTTGCTTTGCTTTGTTTTTTGAGTCTACATAATGATATATGATTTTTTTTCCAAACTTAAGTAAAAGCTTACTCCAATTTAAATGGATGTTAGTTGACACATTAAGGAAAAAGACTGCATATTTCACTTAACATATACATTACTAGCAAAGCTTTACATTTTTTCTTTTAATAGTTTAGGGTTGTTGATAGTCTACTAATATTTGTTGAAAAATTAATTTAATGTTAAGTAATATCCAATTTAAAGCCAAGATAAATATTATTTTATTAATATATAGCATCTTACTCTATTGTTCAATGTTTGTAGTAAACCTACATATATAGAGAGAAAAAATGAATTGAATTAGTGATTCTCAAAGTGTGGTCTCAACGACCAGCAACAACCTCACTTGAGACCTGTGAGCAATATAAATTATGGAGACTCATTTAAGACCTGTTGAGTAAGAAACTCTATATTCTAACTCTTTTCTTTTAGAAAACAAGGATAGTACAATAAGTCCCCTACATACAAAAAAGTTCCATTCTGAGAGTGTATTAGTAAGTCCAATTTATTCATAAGTCCAACAAAGTTATCGTAGATACACAACTAACACAATTGGCTATAAAGTATTTTAATAGGTTTATATTAATTTTCACGCAAATAATACACTAGAAACAAAACAGTTTTAATCTTACAGTACAGTGCCTTGAAAAGTACAGTATCATACACTAGTTGGCACACAGGGGCTGGCATCCAGTGAATAGGCAAGAAAAGTTACTGGCTGGAGGAGGGACAGGAGGTGGGAGCTGGTCCAGCAGAAAGATCATCACCAATTAGAGGGCAACCTGTAGTTTTATTCATGCATGATCTTGACGGCGCAGGTCTGCTTCCTTGCTGGATTCAATTCCATCCACCCTCCTGGAAAAGCGATTCAATGACGTCTGGGTAGTTACTCTGTTTTTCTCATCATAGATGACACGGTAGACCTGGATTGCATTCTGAACGGCTGCTGCGACCTTCATGTGCCATTCTACCTTTACGTCCTGGTCCTCAAAACTAACAACACCTCCACAGATGAAGAAACTCTCATGGCCGTTTCCTGCATAGTGAATCTCTTCAGTTCTGGCATCACTTCTTCTTCCTCTTGTTTCTCTTTGTCCTTTCTCGGGGCCTCCCATTCCATCAGGACTTCATTAGCAAGTTCCTTGTGTTGGACAGCGAGGAGTTCAGTGACGTCGTCTTCCTGTAGACCTTGCTCCAGCTTCAACCTGAGAGTCACTAAGTTGCTGAAGACCTCTTTGGACTCCTCGTCCAACTTCTCAAATCCACAAAAGTTGTGAACACACTGCAGGCAAAGGGTCTTCCAACCCCATTCATGGTGACAACAGTAACTTCACACCAAGCAAAGTCAATGCCTTTTATGACTTTGTAGATATTATAGTCCTTCTAAAACTATTGCAAGTTTGTTCCTGATTCATTACTTGCCTTTGCTGCATGACAAAAAGTGTGATGCAAATAATATTTCTCAAAAGTTGCTATAACTCCCTGGTATATAGGTTGGATGGGTAACCCTATAGTATTCAGTGGAAGACACGCTACTTTGACGTTGGAATGAAAGTCATCCATGAACAGGGTTGTGGGGAGGGATGGCCCAGAGCATTGTCAAACAGCAAAAGGATGTTGAATGTGACATCCTTCTCCAAGCAATACTTCTCTACCTCTGAGATAAAGTGGTGAAAAAACCAATCCTAGAAAATGGGCTGTGTAACCCGGATTTGGTGTTACTCTTCCACATAACAGAAAGAGAGCCCTTGGCTATGTTTTTAAGGATGCTTGGGTTCTATGAATGGTAAATCAAGAGATGCTTCAGCTTCATATCACTGGAAGCATGGCCACCAAACAACAGAGTCAGTATATTCTATGCAGCTTGATAGCCTGACATCAACTTTTCCTCCTTACTGATATAACATTGGTTTGGCATCCTTGTCCAGTACAGCCCTATCTTATCCATATTAAAAACCTGTTCAGGTAAAATACTTGTATTCATCAATAATTTCTCGAAACATTTCAGGAAGTTCCCGGTCAGCTCCGTATCTGCACTCATTGCCTACCCATTTACTTTTGCGATGTGAAGGTTGGCTTTAGCCTTGAACCAATAAAACCAGTCATGGCTGGCATTAAAAGATGTGCCCTCTAATTCTTCACCATGTTTCTTCTTCAAGCCTTCATGAAGGCTTTTGGCTTTGTCTTGAATCAGCATTAAGCTGAGGATACTCGATGCTGGTGCTAAACCTGCATCCACACTTTGAGAAGTTTCTCCATCTCCTCCACCATTTTTCCATGCTTCTTCAATATTATTATCCACATCATGGGCACAACAGACATCACATGTTCTGTGATCTTGCTCTTGTTCTTTAAAATTGTGCTAATGGTTGAACAATTCACTTTATAAGAATGAGCGCTGTCATCTTTTTGCCTCACTCTACTTCTCAATTCTTTTGACTTTTGTTTCCATAGTTCTTACTTGGCACTTTTAGCAGTACCAGCTACACCACTGTTGCTTTTAAGCTTGCTTCCTGGCGTCTTTGGCTTGAAATGAAGCTATCATACTACTGTACTCCATATAGTACTGGACAGTAAAGTACACAAAAGCACAATCACTTGAAGGGGATGCACACACATGACAATGTGCACAAGACACATGAACTAACTTGCATGACTGGACATGAAAATTAATGTTTGCATCTCCGAAAGTTCACAATTTTTGTACGGGACTTACTGTATTTATCTATTTATGTGGTTTAAATACTTCCACTCTAGCCAATTTCAAGGTGCATATATAACATCAATGAATACAGAGTAGGGAAATGATATTCACCACTGCCTACAAGTGATGCTGATGCTCTCTACAGTTTGTAAATCACTTAGTGGAGCCATATGGAAGTATATGAGAATACAGGTTTGGACATCAAATGGTTTGGGTTTGAATAATATTTCTGTCACTTACTGAATTACTAATTTAATCTTGGGGAAGCTGCATAACTATTGTATTCTTTGGTTTTCTTTTTATTTACAGGGTCGATGAAATTGTCTACCTCATGGTGTGAGAATCAAAAGAGTTAATTTGAGTAAAATGGAGTAGCATCTTCTACAAGGCTTAAGTTTTAAAGCCAACTTTTAAGGCATAATATCTGTACAACAAAATTATCCTATGGTATTCCTTAACCCCATAACTATGTATGAAATTCTCATTTTATTCCATTGCATGAGGAAATTGATGTTTATTCCATTAAATACTATTTAAAAGTTTCTTATTTTAAATAAGAAACCAACACAAAATACAACATGGTGGTCATTTTGTGGGAGGTCCATAAAATGAGACCAATGTGGGCATGGTCAACTCACACCTCACACCCTTGGCTCATTTCTGGACATAATGGTATTAAAATTATTTTTGTTGCCGGGCTCGGTGGCTCAGCCTGTAATCCCGCGCCTTTGGGAGGCTGAGGTGAGTGGATTGCCTGAGCCCGCGGGTTCGAGACCCGCGTGGGCAAGCGAGACCTCATCTCTACAATAAATCAAAAAATTAGCCGGGCGTGG
>CAUYQG010011725.1:44-26334 GCA_963574415.1 Tarsius wallacei
GTCTCGCCAAGTGCCCAGGCTGGTCTCAAACTCACGGGCTCAGGCAATCCACTTGTCTCAGCCTCCCAAAGTACTGGGATTACAGGCTGAGCCACTGAACTCGGCCAATTTATCTTTTTTCTTTATGTAGTAACTTCTTTTTCTTTCTCCCATTCAAGCAGGAGCTGTTTGATTTTTTTGTTTGCTCAAAGATCAAGGGCAGTTTAGGGAGTTTTCAGAGGAGATAAACAGAGATTTGCTAGAATGAACAAAATGCCCCAGGGGAGCAGGAAGGAGCAGTCCGGCATCTCCTGCTCTGAAACCAGAAAGCGATTTCTCCACTTGACATGGGGAGATCACCCCAGCAGCAGGATCCCCAGCCACTGCTTCCTGGCAGATGTGTGAAGTTAGTAAGACCCCAGGGAGAAGTGTCCCCCACGGTGCTGTAGGCATTTAGAATCACCAGCACTGGGTTACTGGCCTTGACAAAGACGCTGGCACAGCAGCAGAAGAGTCAAAGATAGGAACAACCGTATCTCCATGCTAAGCCATGAGGCTGGTGGCTGACCCCATGGCTTGGTGTAGTGGAAGATGGAAGATGTTGGAGGCCAAGTGTGGTGGCCCACGCCTGTAATCCCAGGATTTTGAGAGACCAAGATGGGAGAATCACTTAAGGCCAGGAGTTCCAGACCAGCCTGGGCAACATAGCAAGACCCCAGCTCTGCAGAAAAGAATTTAAAAATTAGCTGGGCATGGTGGCAAGTGCCTGTAGTCCCAGCTACTCGGGAGGTTGAAGTAGAAGGATCTCCTGAGCCCAGCAGATTGAGGGTATGGTAAGATCTGATCGAGCCACTGCACTCCAACCTGGGCAACAGAGCAAGACCTTATCTCAGAAAGAGAGAGAGGAGATAGAAGATGCTGGAAAGACATCTCACAAACCTAGAAATACCGGCAGTAATAAGGTGACATTTTCTACAGCCTGGAGGAATGAGGCTCAGAGTCAGAAATGAACCTCACTTACAAACTATGACTTCTGAGTTTGTGCACCAAGGTTTATGCCCCAAACGACCAGAGGACTTGTAGTTACCAGAGCATACCACGCTGTTTCTCACTCTTCTTGCTGGGCCTTTGCACATGCTGTTCTCTCTACCTAGAAAGACCCTCCCCCAATGTGTGCTGACTCCCACTGGTCCTTTAAATCCAGGCCCAGCCAGTGCCTTCTCTCTAGGAAACCTTCGCACAGAGACATGATGTCCATACCCCGTTTCCTTCTTTGTGTGCTACTTATCTCTGTATTATTCTTTCTCTTTTCCTTTTTATCGAGATAAAATTCACATAACGTTCACTCTTTTGAACTGTCACCACTATCCAACTCCAGAACATTTCTTATCATCCCCAGAATAAACCCACACCCATCAGCAGTCTCTCTGCTTTCTCCTCTGCCCCCAGTCCCTGACGACCACTCATCAACTTTCTCGCTCTATAAATTTGCCTATTTTGGACATTCCACATAACAGAAGCATCCAATATGTGTTTTTGTGTCTGACTTCTTCCACTTGACACAATGTTTCCAAGATTCATCCATGTTGTAACACATATAAGTACTCCATTCTTTTTTTTTTTAAAGAAAGATGAGGTCTCACTGTGTTGCCCAGGCTGGTCTCAAACCCTTGGGCTCAAGCAATCCTCCTGTCTTGGCTTCCCAAAGTGGGACTATTCTATTTTTTCTAAGGTAACAATATATTTTATTACTTGATCTAGTTATTTTTAAAAGTAAACTAGTTATTACACCATAGAAAAACAACAATGTGTTATTCAAAATTAATTACTCTAGATTTATTTAGCAAGTTGTATTTCTGTAAACAAATTAAATGTCAAATTTAAATAATTTTAAGTTCATTTTACACCCTTTTATTCTTTCCTAGTAAGGTGACCATTCAATCTGTTTCCATATAGTTTTATCTCTGTATATAAAGATTGGTAAAATTGTAAATGAGCATTACAATCTGAGTTCATAGAAAATATTTATAATCTCAAGAGACCAGAATCTCTTTTGAACACATGCTGTTGTTTTTGTAAATATTACTTCACCATCACATTTTTCCATGTGTTTCTGTATACACCTTTTCTTGGAACTTACAGGCAGGAAGGAGACATCAGAGTTTTTGGAAAGGACTGCATCTTCTAGGACTGATAAGATGGATGACTTCCACTGTATCGCTTTAGCCACCAAAGGAATGAGAGCAATAACACTTTCTCGGGATAGTTGTCAACCTCACCTAACACCATCAGAATGAAGGATTTAAATGAAAAATTCAAGTTAAAAGAATAAAAAGGCATCTAAAATGATAATCCTCTGATATTCCTAGTGTTCTCATTCATTTACCTGTGTGTTTTGTTTTGTGTATGCATGTGTGTATTTTATTTTGTGAGTCGGAATCTCTGTCACCCAGGCTGGAGTGCAGTGGCATAATGGCTCACTGTAGACTCCATCTCCTGGGCACAGGCTATCCTTCTGTTTTAGGCTAGAGACAAGGTTTTGCTATGTTGCCCAGGCTGGCCTTGAATTTCTGGGCTCAAGCAATCTTCTTGACTCAGCCTCCCAAAGTGCTGGGAATACAGGCTTGAGACACTATACCTGGTTGAGAATACATTTTTTATTTAAATACTTAGGTTTTGTTTCTTTTCAGAGCTTTCGCTTATTCATAACTTTCATTTCATTTTTTAACTTTCATTTTTAAAAAATTAACTGCTTCATATTTCCTGTTATGAAAAAAAAAAGTAAAACTACTCAAAATAGCTTAGCTATCACCAGCTGAATTTACTCCATTCTTTTTTTTGACTGAATGATAACTGATCGTATGAATATACCATGTTTTATTTATCCATTTATCAGCTGATGGACCTTTGGGCTATTCTGGATACTGCTACTAAGAACATTGTGTACAAGTTTTTATGTTTCAGTTTGGGGGGATCTGTACCTAGGAATGGAATTGTTGGGTTACATAAAAACTCTGTGTTTGAGGAACTGTCGGATTGTTTTCCAAAGCGTGTACCATTTTTCATGCCCACCAACGAGAGAGGATTCCAACTTCCCCACAAATGTTCCCCTTTCCAACATTTGTTATCATCAGTGTTTTTGGTTAGAGCCATCTTAGTGGGTGTGAGTTGATATCTCATTGTAGTCTGAATAATTTGCATTTCTCTAATGACTAATGATGTTGAGTATCTTTTCATGTACTAATTGACCATTTATGTATCTTCTTTGGAAAGACAGCTATTCAAATCCTCTGTCCATTAAGATTTTTTATTGTTGAGTTGTATGTGTGCATACTTCCAACAGTGCATTTACCACACTGTTCTGTCATCTATGTTGTACATGACTGAGTTCCCCATTAGACTGTGGCCAAATGTGGACAGGGCTAGAGTCTGATTCAAATCCATGTCCTACTCAAGGGCGTGGAGCAGGGTATATGGTGGGCACTTGGTAAATGCATCAAGAATGGGGACCCAGGATCTTCAAGGAGCTCTTGTGGTCTCTTTCGAGGCTCTTCCTTCTCAAAGTACCTGCATTTTTAGATTACTTATATACGGAGGCCCATGGTGGGTCTGGGACCTTTCCTGGGAAGCAGAAACCGGGCTCAGAGGTCTGAATTCTGGAAAGTACTGCTATGCCAAAGGGCCTTACCCCTCACTCAGCCTTCCCTCTGTGCTTATTCTCTCTCTCTCTCTCTCTCTCTCTCCCCACCCCCCTTCTTTTTGGTAGAAGTGATGGAGGATAAATGGTTGCTTTTGAGCCAAGATTGATGCAGCCCTGATTGGATTTTAAATAAAGGAAAAAAATCTCCATCTCTCACATGTTACATAGATCCCAAGTCACATGGGTCTTATGGTCACACTCAGTGACTCTGCCAACCCTACCCTGGCTAGAGCACTAAGGACCTTCTGTTTGCCATCACCCATCCATCCACTGTCTATTGTCCTCTGTGCCCCCATTAGCTGGCTTCAATGGGTTACATCAGTGGGATACTTTGGTCTCTGGCTTCCAGCTGGATTTGGCCAGTGGAACACTGACTGGAGATGGGACAAAAGGAAGGGGTGAGCGAGTTGGGGATACATATCCTCCTTTGCAGAGTTGCTGCCTGTGTCCCCCCACTGAGGGTCACAGCTCTTATTGGGGAGCCTCTCCATGTAACCCTCTGATCTCAGGTTCGGGCCCAGGAGTGCTGTCCACATGCTGGGACCAGCCAGGGTACTATATTCTCCATCTGGGCTTTTCCAGCCCCTGCTCATGTCATGTGCAGAGGCCCTTATTCAGCTCCTCAAGTTACCCAATATGAGTGTGCCCCACTTCCTGCTAGACCATGGCTGAGACAGCTGGACTGTTGAATGTGAAGGCCAAGACTCAGGGTGTTGGTCTCAGGATGCCACCCATTGGCTGCATTAACTTGGACAAGTTACCTAAGCTAAGCCTAAACTTACGAATCTGCAACACGGACAGAGACTGGGCTGTGGCTGCTGTTATGCTGTTCACTGCTGGGGACCTGGGTGAGTCAGGTGATACCTCCAAGCCTCAGTTTCTTCATCTGTATTGAACATACAGAGCAGCATTATCAGAGGGGATAATGGACATTCAAACTTTCAAAAAGAAATTAAGTATGTAAGGCAAAGTGGAGAAGAGGTCTGAGAGGTCCTGTGAGAGATCAGAGCCAGGGAGTGTGTGAGCTGGGCTGAGTGTTGAAGGCCTAGTGGGTCTAGTCAGATAGCTGGGAATGGGGAATGTCTCATGAGAGGAGACTTGGGGGATCCAGGTGAGGGGCCACCCTCTGGTAGGCAGAACAGAGAGACATGCTATAGGGTAATAGAGAATAAGATTGGTTGTGTCTGGCGCTCCCTCCTTTCCTGCTGAGGTCCAGGGCAGGGGTGTGGGCAGGCATGCATGAGCAGACAGGGGTGAGGGTAAATGCTGGGGACCACATATCAGCAGTGGAGGTAAGGTCCCACATACCCATGCATGCCATCATTTGCTCAGCAACATTCAAGAGCATATGTTATTGCCCATGGTATTCCAGACCTGTGTCATATGAGGGGACACAGCAGAAAAGAGACCCAAGTGCTGGTCTCAAGGACATCACAGTCTTAGATGCCTCACATGGTTATGCCAGGTTCATCTGGAGGCCCATGACTCTCTTGAGAGCTCTGCAATCCAGAGCAAATGACTTGTGTTTTCTAGACCTTTCCCTCATCTGAGGGGATAGTGACTCCACTTCCCCACAGGGTTGATTGGAGGAGTGACAACATGTGAGATTATGCTGAAAAACCTTTAGTATCCCCCAAATGCCAGAATGACAGCTATTTTATTGACATACATTCAGGTACACTTGTAACCTCAATAAGCACATTAAAGTTTTCCTAAAGCAACATTTCTACATGTGCACAAACAGGCATTTATGCTGAATTGTCTGTATATCTGGAAGTGGAATTGCTGGATCATATGATATTAGTAATTCTATGTTTAACTTTTTAAGAAATTGCCATACTGTTTTCTACATTCTCACCAGCAATGCACAAGGCACCAATTTTTCCACATCCACACCAATATTCGTTATCTTTTTTTATATAAATAACTACCCGAATAAATGTGAAGTGGTATTTCATTGTGGTTTTGATTTGTATTTCTCTCATGATAAGTGAGGTTGAGTAGTTATCATTTCATGTGCTTATTGGTCATTTGTATATCTTCTTTGGGAAAATGTCTATTCAAGTCCTTAGCCCATTTTTGAATTGGGTTGTTTGCTTTTTGTTGTTGAGTTTTAGAGTTCTTTATATATCCTGGATCAATCAAGGATTGTGTCTTTTAATTCTCAAAGTTTTAACTTTTGATGAAGTACAACTGATGTAAAGAAATTACTTTTAAAACAGTTAAAATATAAAAGAATAAAAGTACATCTGTATTCCTAGCTACTCAAGAGACTGAGGTGGGAAGCTTGCTTGAGCCCAGAAGTTTGAAGCTGCAGTGAGCTCGACTGCACCATTGCATTCCAACCTGGGTGACAGAACAAGAACCTATCTAAAAAAAAAAAAGAAAAAAAAATTAAAAAGGAGGGAGGGAGAAAGAAAGAAAAAAGAGAAAAAGAGAAGAGAAACCGATGGAAAAATAAAATAAAAATAATAAGGAAGATGGGACAGAGACACGTGGAACCAAAGGCAGATTCTATGGTCCTTGGCTCGTTCCTGGCCCATCACCTGTGCTTGGGCAGCCTCAGCTCAGGGGCACAGCAATGACAGCAGATGGTGGAGGGGGCGGGGTAGGTAGGTTTCCATAGGCCCCAACCAGGGCCTGCGGGCACCCAACAGAGAGTGGGCGCATGTGTGCTGTGGGGCTGTGGCCCTGGGGTTTCCCTGAGATCTGTAACCTGGGGACTGGTGGGTGGGCTCAAAGGCAGGAAGTTCTCAGTTAGGAAACCCGTGGGTGCGCCCACCTGCCTCTCAGCCTTCTTAACTGAGGGTTAAGTTCCAGGCCTCCAAGCTGCAGTTTCTAAAGAGCATCTGTCTCTCTGCCCTTTGCTCCCTGTAAATCACTCATCTCCTTTCTTTGTTTCATGCACATTTTTTTTCTGATTCTAAAAATTATATGCCTGTAGCAAACTGACCAAAGAATGAAGGGAAAAAACAAACTAGCGCCCACCATCCTGCGATAATAGCAGTTACCATTTCTTGGGCGTAAACCTTGTGCCGGGAATTGGGCTTCATACCTTCCTGACACCCCTGTCCAGATTTTCCCCAGTCCCTCCCAGCCATAGGCCTCCAGGAAAGTGAGCTGTTGGTGAAGGGCTAGTTCAAGTACAGCTGGGCTCCACTCAGGTGTGTCTGGGTCTAAAGTCATTTCTCTCTTTGGCCTCTATTCTGCTACTGTGAATGTTTGGGCTTATTTTCTCTAGCCTTAAAAAAAATTTAAAACTCCCCTTGCAAATGTGGAATCATTTGGTTATTTTAGGAACAATAAGAGACGCTATTTATAACATTATTTGCCCATGAAATGATCACATTAGATGTTATTTTAGAAGGTTTGACAGTGTGAAGATTTCTGAAAAATACTAAAGATAGAACTACCATATAATCCAGCAATCACACTACTAGGTATTTATCCAAAGGAAACGAAATCAGTATATCAGAGATACCTGCACATTCACCCAGCAGGGATGGCATCAGAGCACAGGGCACAGTCCCTGGAACAGCCTCGCTGGCTGGGTACCCCGCTTCTTCTCTTTCACAATGGAAAGTGTGTGGCAATGTGAATTGGCAGTGAACTCTCCTGCTTCTGGGTCACCTTGAACCCAGCCTCCTCATCCATCAACATGGCACCTTAACACTCAGCTGAAAGAGTGACGTGGTTTGAGACTCACTTCACAATGGGTCACTCACATGAGAGCTCTTACTGAGACCTGTTGAGCAGTGCTGGACTGACTCTGAGAGTCACTTCAGTCTAGTCTTCTCCTCCTTAGATGAGAACAGGTAAAAGGACCACGGTTTTGATTGTCCATCCAGTGCCTCAGTTTCCTCATTAAAAAAACAAGCAGGCCGGGCATGGTGGCTCACGCCTGTAATCCCAGCACTTTGGGATGCCGAGGTGGGAGGATTACCTGAGTCCTGGGGCTGAAGACTAGCCTGGGCAACTTGGCGAGACCTCATCTCTACAAAAAATCAAAAACTTAGCTGGGTGTGGTGGCTCACCCCTGTGATTCCAGCTACTTGGAAGGCTGAGGCAGAAGGATAGCCTGAGCCCAATAGGTCACGGCTGCAGTGGCCGTGAGCGTGCCACTGCACTCCAGCCCAGGCAACAGAATGAGACTCTGACTCAAAAACAAAAACAAACAAAACAATAACAACAACAAAAACAAAAACAAAAACAAAACCAAGCTGGCTGAGCATGGTAGCTCGTGCCTGTAATCCCAGCACTTTGGGAGGCCAAGGTGAGAGGATTGAGCTCAGGAGTTCGAGACCAGCCTAGACAACATAATGAGACCCCATATCTGCAAAAAAAATAAAAAATATTGGCAGGGCTCAGTGGCTCAGCCTGTAATCCCAGCACTTTGGGGGGCTGAGGTGAGTGGATTGCCTGAGCCTGCAGGTTCGAGACTAGCCTGAGCAACTTGGCAAGACCACATCTCTACAATAAATCAAAAATTAGCCAGGCATGGTAGCATGCATCTGTAGTTCCAGCTACTTGGAAGGCTGAGGCGGAAGGATTGCCAGAGCCCAGCACGTCAATGCTAGGGTGGCCGTGAGTGTGCCACTTCACTCTAACCTGGGTGACACAGTGAGACTCCAACTCAAAAAAAAACCAATTAATTTTAAAAAATTAGTCAGGCGTGGTGGCATGCGCCTGTAGACCCAGCTACTTGGGAGGCTGAAACAGAAGGAGGCTGAGCCTAGGAAGCTGAGGCTACCATGATCATGCCCTGCACTCCTGCCTGGGTGACAGAGTAAGACCCTGACTCAAAAAAAAAAAAATCCACAAAAAAGCGAACTCAGTCTTGCCTTACTTTAAGCATTCACCTTGTCACTAGGCAAACAGAATTCTCATTTAAATCTTTTACAGGAGCTACGACAATGCTGATGGCTCTCAATTCATAGTTAGGCAGCTTAAATAAGAAATTTTCTTTGAAGGGACAGATAGAAATCTTGTGCAAAATACCACTGGTTCCTACATGTGGAAAAGGCATTCATCTACCTCCTAATAAGAGAAAAGAACATTAAGACTACTCTGAGACACCATATTTGACCTGTCAGTTTGGGAAACACCAAAATGTTGGCTAACACCTTTGGTGAGTGGAGAGGTGAAATTGGTACAACCACCATGGAGGGCTCAGGGACAGTCTCTAGTAAAATGATAAAGGCTTGCTCTCTTTGATTTGGTAATACTATTTCTAGGAATTCATCCTACAGACAAACCCACAGCTGTATTGTTTATAGTAACAAATGACAGGAAATAAACTAAATGTCCACAAGTCTGGGACTGGCCAAATGAATTATGGGATAGAAATCATGGGATAGCTGCATGGAATACTATGCAGTTGCGGAAAGGGTAAGGAGGCTCTCTGCATACTCATGTGGCAGAATCTCAGGAAATCATTAAGTGAAAAATGGTGCTGGACTATTTTTCTCCACCATCACCCAAGGACCTGTCTGGGAGATTATGGCATTTCGGGGTCCCCCAGCCCTGGGGTGCTCTCCAGTCCATCACAGGCTCTATAGCTTGTCAGAACATCAGGTTTGCCTACAGAGCAAGGGACTCTTGGACCACCGGTGACAGGCCACAGGGAGGTCAACCTGGTTTCGTTCTGCGAACAGGAGCTGACTTACCAGCCCAGGCCTGAGCTCTCACCCTGAAGGCCTCGGATCCTTTCTTGGTCCCCTACCCTGAGGATACATTTCCACAGGCCAAGCCGAGGCTTGCTCTCTCCCTCCAGGAGCATTCCCCGCTATACTGGCTTTTCCAAAATCCTGGCTGTGCTGTCTCAGGAAGCCCACACTGGGGCTTAAGTCTCCCCAGAACATCTGCCTTGTGGCTCAGATGCTTGGGGACTTTCCTTTGCCCCTTTCCACCCACTTTACCCACTACTTTTTCTCAAGAGGCAAGGTCGCCTGTGCCGGGGCTCTGTAGGTACGCTGCTTGGTTTCCAGACTTGGCCCTGGGATTTCCCAGTATATGTGGACTTGGCAGAGCTACCCACCCTCTCTCTTCTAAGAAATGGAGATGCTAATAGCTTTCCTCTTTAAGATCTACTTAATAGCACTTGGCACAGAAGCAAGTACCCAATAAATGTTACTATTATTTTATAGATCACTGGGAAGCTATCTTGAGTCAGTCCACAGTGTACTGAGAGGAAGTTTATTTCCTCACAGTTTCCCTCTACGGAACTTAAAAGGAGAGAGGCATTTGGCAATGCTTCGCCCAGCAACCCAGCAATTGTGTTCGGAGAGGCAGCCCTGTCTACCAAGGTGGGCTTTCTCTATGTGGTCCAGTGAGCACTGCCTGCTTTTACCATTAGCCAGCCCTCCTAGGTGGGTGGGATGGGTCAGACCCCTTCCTTGCTGGGGTCCATCTCTGGCTGAGGTTGAAGGAATCAGGAGTGGGTAGAACTGATGTCTGGTAAGGGCCAAAGCTGCCTAAGTAACTCACTGAAGTCAGTGGGCCTTTAATTCTAGCCTGACAACTCTTACACAGGTGAGAGGATCTGGGAGTCACAAAAGGGACATGGGCAAGGGAGCCCCATCCCCTGTCCTCTCCTGGCCGTGGCTTCCTGGCAGAGCATGTAGACCCCTCCTCCCCTGGGGGCTTCTGCCTCTTCCCTCCTCCCCCAGGCTCAGAGCATCCCGGACAAGTCCTAGTTTCAGACCCTCACTGAGCCTCAAAACTTGGCCATTTCGCCCTGTTTCTGGACAGGAAGTCCCTCTCTGCCTGCCCCCTCCGCTTCTCCAACCTCTCCTTTCCTCCGAGCCCTCTTCTCCTCCTGCCTGCCCGCTGTCTCTCCTTCCTCCCAGCCTCGCACAAAGGCCCAGGGAATTTTTTCCCCTATTTTTCAACTGACCATATGACTCTACTATTCTAATACTCCCCAGATTTATGACAACAGTGCAAGGAATCATTAGGTGTTCCGAGGCATGGGCCTTGGCATGAAGACACATCTGCGCTGGAAGCTGCTCTCTCTGGAAGCGCACGGAAGCATCACCAGCAATTTTCCTTCCAAAAAAAAAAAAACCCCAGCAATGTGACCCAGGGGCTTTGTGCTGCCAAGCAGTTTACTGCTTCCTTAATTCTGAAAATGTCTAGTGCGGAAGAAGCCTGAAGGGGCACATTAAACTCCCCCAGGTAGGGGCATTAACCAGGATTAATGGGGAATTAAGTAAGGACAATTTGAGCCCTGGGACAGGAACTCCTGCTGCCCTCAGGGTAGATAATGAGTGAGATGAGGCCTGGCCTGACTCGGGGGGACATGCTGTGCCCACCCACTTAATGGCTCACACTTGCCACCCTACTTTCTCATCACTGGGGCACCTGCAGCCCAACCCACAGGCCCTCAACCCACATGTGGATCCCAGTCAGCTGGTTAGCTGGTTGTTCTCTCAGTCACACACCCATGCCCACCTGTACACCCCAAACAGACCTACAGAGACAACAGTATTCCCACCCCAACCCCCATGTAGACATAGACACATGGAATGAACGCACAGAACTGTAGGCAACAGACATGTCTCCGCTCACACCTTCCACCGCTTCCACTCCCACCCAAAAGGCACACGAGAAGGCAGATTCACAGATGAGAAGATGACTCCCAGTCTCACCCCCCACCCCACACAGGGACACCGCCATGTACGGACTCAGCCCTGACCCACATAGTCAACAGACAGGTCTCCTAGCTCTCACGATTCACACTGAGCAACGTGAACATCAGGTATGCCTCTCCTTCAGTCACTCACATAGACACATAAACACACTTGCACACACAGGAACACACGCAAACTCACATGTACACATACACACATGCACACAAACATGCCTATGTATGAGAGATCTGTACACACAGGAACACACAGGAACACATGTGCTCATGTACATATGAGAGATCTGTACACCCAGGGACATACATGAACGCACCCACACATGCACACAAGAGATATCTGTACACATACGGGTACATATATGCATATTTATGCCTTCCTTCTCCTGTATCTCCCTCTCAGCACTCCTCCTTCAAGCCCTGCAGGAGTGCAGGTGCTCTGGTTTCTCGGAAAGCAGCTCTGAGAAGACCCCACCCTCCCCAGAGGAAGGGAGATTCAGATCCTGACTCAGCACCCCGGCATTCCCACCCCAACTCCCCTGCCGGTCTTAGCATGAGCTCTGGAAACCTCAGGAAATAGGACGACCAAACTCGGAATGGTTGGCCCGTGTCCTGGAACCCCTTCATTCCTGAGCAATCCCAGGATGGTCACTCTCTCAGGAAACCCACTTGGGCCTGACTGAATAAAAGAAACACCTGGCTGTCGGCATGTGCATTGAGGCGACTGGTGTTTACCCCTCTGTTTACAAGTCTATACAATTGAGCTGTGGTTTCTCCTCAACAAGTGGCCTGGGGCCCTGTCTGCTGTCCTCAGCCCCTGGCCACAGCCTCCTCTCTCCTGAGGCCTTCAGCCTGGAAACAGGGAGATGCTCAGGAAGTGCTATGCACGAGCAGATCTGGTCGCACCCTGGTTTATGAATCCAAAAAATCTCCCTGCAAAAAGCCTGGGCATGGACGTGGAAAGCTAGACAGATCAGGTCTGGCCCCGGGAGCTATGCCAGATACGCTTGGAAGGGGGTATTCAAGTAGAACCCTGTCCCCGAAATGTCTCCCATTGCCGGTTATTCCACCATTAACGCTCATTTCCTTTGGGTTTTGAAGGTGTTGCCTACCTGGTCAGACATCCTACCACCTGCTCCCTGCAGGGTCATCACACCATACGAGACCTGTTCCTCAGGCCTTACGTGGGTGGCTTCTATGCACTGAAAAGCCAAGAGGATGGATCTGACTTTGGAGAAGCTCAGAGCTCAAAAGAATCTTCCTCTGTCTCTTACACACACACCTCTCCATCCTCTCCATGAGGGCTCCATTCTTGGATTATCTACAGTGGTGACCAAGATGGCAGCCCCCACCTCCAGGCTCTCTCCCGCAGCTGAATAACAGCTGCAAAAACAGAACTCCTCTTCCCAGCATCTCCAGCTAAAGTCCCAGGGTTGACTGGGATTGGCCAGGACTGGCTTTCGCGCCCCTGCAAAGATCTGAAGGGTGATTTGTCCCACTGAAGCACTTACAGCCAGAGTTGGGGGCCATGTTTCTCCCAAAGAGAGCATGAGCACTTTTACCGGAAGAACGGGGAGCAGCCCCAGGACAGACAAACACAATGTCCACTGAAGTGGTGCTTTTCAAACCTTAATGAGCACACTCATCTCGTGGGGATCTTGTTAACACAGATTCTGGTTCAGCTGGTCAGGATGGGGCCTGAGAGTCTGTGGTTCTGAAAAGCTCCCAGGGAATGCTGATGCTGCTCCCTGGGAACCACACTCTAGGTAGCAAGGGCCCCAAAGCACCTAACACCTGGTCCCAAATCAGACGTCATGTTTGTGCAACATGTGAGGGGAACTAAGGTGCTGATGGGCTTGGTGGCCACTTTAGTCCTTTCTGCGTCCCAGGGCCTGGCTCCACCTGTTAGATGTGTTCTCCACCATCATTTGGTGAAGTAGGCAGGGCAAGCCTTCTTCCTTTTTACTTATTAACTTATTCTTAAATTTATTTTAGAGATAGGTCTCACCCTGCCACCCAGGCTACAGAGCAGTGGCAGGATCATAGCTTAATGTAGCCTTAAAGTCCTGGGCTCAAGCAACCCTTTCACCTCACCCTCCTGAGTAGCTGGGACCACAGGTGAGTGCCACCATGCTCAGCTATTGTTTTTCTCCTCCTCCTCCTCCTCTTTCTTACTCTCCCTCTCCCTCTCCCCTTCCTTCTTTTTCTTTTGTAGAGACACATTTTCACTGTGTTGCCCAGGCTGCTCTCAAATTTTGGCCTCAAATGTTCCTCCCACCTTGGCTTCCCAAAGTGCTGGGATTACAGCATGCCTGACCCAAGCCTTCTTTCTTATTCCTGTTTTGCAGATGAGAAAACAGAGACTTAAATAAATTCCATGACTTTCTCATGTCATACTAGGGTAAGGGATTGAGCTGGCTCCCAGTTACCTAGCTGCTGTAAAGGAGAGTGCAACCCTCCAAGCCAACCCTCTCCTTTGATGGGGACAGAGAGGGGCAAGTCAGAGCCCTCACCAGAACACCTTCTCCTCTTAGGAAGGTGTCAAAGGGCTGCCTGGGCAAAGAGAAAGAGAAATGGATGGCCTGGCCGCTGCGTCATAGCCTCGCTTGCCCAGGATTGGAAATTCCCAGGCCGCTGGGCAGAAAACTGTATCAGCCATGAGGTTTTGCAGCCAGAACAGACCCAGGTGACCTCCTGGCTGTGCTATTTGTAAATCAAAGTTGTAAAGGGCAAAGGCCATCTAGGCAGCTCCTGGGTTATTTCTAACCTTCTCTCCCTTATCAGTTTTCTCCTTCCTGCTCTCCAGGTGGTTATCGTTAAGAGATAATGTCTCACTCACATGGGGCTAGTCACACCTGGGCGCCAAGGAAAGTAATGTGGGTGTCCTGGGTTCCTGGCACCACCTCCTGGGGGCGGGTTGGACATTTTCAAGTGATTTCGAGGGGGACCCCCTGGTGTATCTCTGGGCTGGCACAAGAGGAAGATCATTCAGGGTGATCCAAACATGGAATGGGTTCCTGCAGAGGGAGAGAGTTCCCCATCTGTTATGGGGTAAATTGTGTGCCCTCAAAATTCATATGTTGAAGCCCTAAACCCAGAACCTCAGAACCTCAGATGTGACCTTATTTGGAAATAAGGTCTTTGCAGAAATAATTGTTAAGATAAGTAAGGTGGGTTCTTAGTCTAATCTGATGGGTATCACTATAAGGAGAGAAATTTAGACACACACACACACACACACACACACACACACACACACACTGAGAGAGAGAGAGAGAGAAAGAGAGAGAGAGAACATGTGAAGGTGAAAGCAGATATTGATCAGGGTGATATAAAGTGTCCCATTCATAGCTCTTTTGAGCTGTAGAAATGAAAGAACACAAAGAGTGGCCAGCAAACCTGCAGAAGCTAGAAAGAGACCCAGAACTGAGCCTGCACTGCCACAGGAGGAACCAGCCTTACCAAAGCCTTCATTTCAGACATCCAGCCCCAGAACCATGAGACAAGCAATTCCTTTTGCTTAAACCACCCGGTGTGTGGCGCTTTGTTATATCAGCCCTCTCTAGAGGTGTCTGAGCTGAGGCTGGACTGCCCCCAAGCAAGGATGTTGTCCAATGGAAATACTATGCAAGCCACATATGCACTTTGAAATTTTCTAGTAGCCACACTAAAAAAGTAAGAAACAGAAACAGGTGAAATTACAGTTGACCCTTAAACAACTAGGGAGTAAGGGGCACCAACCCCCTGTGAAGTCATAAATTCAAATATAACTTTTGATTTCCCCAAAACTTAACTATTAGAAGCCCTACCAGTAACCTAAATATTCAATTAGCACATATTTTGTATGTTATACAAATTAAATACTGTCATCTTACAATAAAGTAAGCTGGAGAAAAGAAAATGTATTAAGAAAATCATAAGGAAGAGAAAATATATTTATAATTCATGAGTGAAAGTGGACCATCACAAAGGTCTTCGTCCCCATCGTCTTTATCTTGAGAAGGCTGAGGAGGAGGAAGAGGAGGGTTGGTCCTGCTGTCTCAGGGGTGGCAGAGGCAAAAGAAAAGCCACATGTAAGTGGACACACCCAGTTCAAACTTGTGTTATTCTGAAAGCCAATGGTAATTTTAATAATATATTTTACATCATCCAATAGATCCCACATATTATTTCAACCTGTAATAAATGCTAAAAAAAATTATGGATGAGATGTTTTGTGTGTTTTTTTGTTCGTTTCATACTAAGACTGCAATCTGTTGTGTTGCTTACATGTACGGTACAACTCTGTGGGGACTGGCTACATTGCAAACACTCAATGACCATACGTGGCTGGTAGCTACTATATTGAACAATGCAGGTCTTCCTCCGCTTTGTGCCCATATAGCTTCAGTTAATTGGCTGAGTTTGTTAGAGCCTCACTTTCTTCACCTATGAAACGGGACTACTATGCTACTTCCAACAACGGTTGGGTAAGGAGTAATAAGAAGGATGTGGCCGAGCTCGGAGGCTCAGCCTGTAATCTTAGCACTTAGAGAGGCCAAGGCGAGTGGATTGCCTGAGCCCACAGGGTCGAGAGCAGACCAGGCAACTTGGCAAGACCTCAAATCTACAATACATCAAAAAATTAGCCTCGCATGGTGGCGCGTGCCTATAGTTCTGGCTACTTGGAAGACCGAGGTGGAAGGATCGCTGGAGCCCAGCAGGTTGACGCTGGGGTGGCCGTGAGCGTGCTACTGCACTCCAGCCTGGGCGACAGAGTGAGACTTCAACTCAAAAATAAGTAAATCATATAAATAAATAAATAATAAATAAGAAGGATGCACTTGTGCTTAGTGGGTTCCTGGCATGTGGTAGACTTCAGCAACTGAGCCCTGTGACTGAGGTACAGCCCTGTGGGCATCGGGTCGAATATTTAAAGACCTTCCTACTTTAGAGGATCATACAGTTGCCTCATTCCTCATTATGTTCATCTTGAACCTCCTTCACACTCAGACCCACCTCCAGCCTCCCCACTTCCTCCAGGAAGCCTTCCTTAGGTAGCAGCCCCCATTGAAAATTCCTAGAGCATCTACGGAGAGTCTCACAATGTAACACTTAATTGTTCTGTTAATTTGTTATTACTGTGAGTGAGGTTTCTAGTTCCTTGAGGGCTGGGATGTGTCTCTTCTATTTTCTCCTCTGGCCTGGGGGTTATGGGCCTGTTCCCTAACTCGGTCAGGCAACCAACCTTTATTGAGCACCTATCCCGAGTCAGCCATTGGGCCCTGCCAGACTTAGAGTAGGTGACAATTAACGGTATGCAGGTGAATTTACCCACGCACACCTTCTACAAGTCCCAGAAGAGGTTTCCTCTGGGCCACAAGATTCACCACTCAGGCCAGAGTAGCCATATGTCTGGGCCAGCCCAGGGGAGCAGAGGTCCTGGAAGCCTTCAGGAAAAAGAGTTCAGAAGGTTTTAGCAGTGACCCTTTCCAGTGTGCTTCACTCCACGCAAAGAAAGGTTTCCTGCCATGGGCTGGGGATGGGCCTTCGGTGAGCTTTAGGGAGACCAGGTGCTGGGCCCAGGATGAGGCTGAGGGACCTACCTCTCTTGGTCACCCTCCCTTCTCCGTTTTCCTCTTGCCCAGATGGCATTCTGTGATTTGTTTACTATAAGACACACCCTGAGAGAGGTCTGGCTGGCTGGAAGAGCAAATGAATCACCAGCATCTCTATGGGAATCATGACCAAGCAGCCCAGCCCGGCCCCTCCTAATCCACCGCCCCAGCCCGCACCCCCCAACACACAAAAACAGGTATGTCAGCTGAGTGAGCGCACTAGGGCTGAGCTTGGCACGGGACAAGGAAAGACCCACAGAAAGGAGACGTCCTCACCCACTTCTGTTTCCGTGAGCAGCACTTCTCTCTTCGCCTGTCAGCTCTCACTGAACCATCTTCCACACAGATGACAGAGAGCGGGTATTTGTCCCTCAAGATCCAGCACACACACAGACGTGGCCACCCTGCCACCTCTTCTCTTAATCCATGGAAGCAAAAGACCTGGGTTTGAACCTGACCACGTTCCTACTAGCTGTGTGGCCTTGGTCAAATTACTTAACCTCTCTTAGCCTCAAATTCCTCAACCGTAACATGATACCTAGCCCACTGGGTTGTTGTGAAGTTCAAATGAGACGACTTACATCGCATGCTTGCAACAGCGAGTGGCATGTAGCCGGTGCTCAGGTTAACTGTTTACAGCGGCAGTGAGGAACACCATGTGCTTGTGCAACAGAGCAGGAGGCTTGTTTGGCTCTCAGCATGCACATTCCAATCTATTGCACAGGTGGGAAATATGATGTCAGTCTTACATGCTTTCTTGGGATTTCGCAGTCTATGACTTTTTGTTGAGGAATTTGTACTGATACAAGGCAACTCATTCATCTTGCAAATATGTACTAAAAACACGTTAAGGAAGTGACGTGTCTTGGTGGTCCCAGAACAGACCTGGGGGATGCAGACAAGTGGCTGCTCCTGGCAGCTGTCCAGAACCCATCTTGGAAGTGCCTTTTGTGATTCACTGAGATGACAGCAGCTCTCTGCCTATGTCCCTAAACATTGAGCCTAGCATGACCTGGAGGTGAGGTCCAGGGAGGCAGGAGGGGCCTGTGTCTAGTGTTGGGGTTTAGGTCCCAGTTTCACCTCTTCTAATGCCTGTGACCAGGAGAGTGAATTAGCTTTACAGAGCCTCGGATTCCTTCTCTGTTCAGTGGGCATAATAATCCCTAGTCTGTGACCTCACAGGGTTGTTGTCAGTTCATGTGTGTGAAAGAAAGCCTTTTTATAACTGTGCTTTTCCCCTCATCCATCCATCCATCCATAATTCCATCTATCCACCCCTCATCCCACTGCCCAATCATCAACATTATTTTGACTATCTAACTTTCAGGTACTATAAGGAGGGGGTAGCAGGAAACCCAGACAGACACAGGGAAGCGCTGACCACCAGGATTCACCTCCCAGCCCTCCAGAGGTCGATGTGGGGCCAGAAGTTATCCGACAAGTTCTGGGGAAGGGTTGACCCTTCCTCGGTCTAGCTCAGGTGACAAGTGCCTCCTCCAGTCTGGGTGAGAAGCAGCCCATTCTCTGAGAGGTGCCTAGGGTGAACCTTCCCTCTCTCTGGGCCCCAGACAGCCCACCCAATCCTCCCAATGCAACTCTTGACCCTCCATCTTCCTGTTTCTTGGCAGGAGATAGACCCTGAAAGAAGAGGGCCGGTTGGTCTCCAGAGTGCATACCCACACTTTAGGCGAGAAGAAGGAAGGAGGAAGAAGGAGATGGCCCAGTTAGACTGCTCTCTTCTTTCAGAAAAGCAACACTTTTATACAGATCCCCTTCAGACCTCTGCTTAGTTCTCCTTGGACAGAACTGGAACTGTGGTCACTCCTTGCTGCAGGGAAGCCTGGAAAAAAAGAAGCAGGGTTATCATGGTTGGTTAGACCAAGGGTTAGCAAGCTTTTTCTGGAAAGGTCTAGACAGTAAATGTTTTAGGCTTTGTGGGTTATACAGTCTCTGTTGCAATTATTCAACTCTGCCTTTTTTGCTCAAAAGCAGCCATAGATAATACATAAATAAATGTGTATGATCATATTTCAATAAAACTTAATTTATGAACACTTGCATTTCATATAATTTTTATGTTTCACAAAATATTATTTTAATTTTTGTAGAGACAGGGTTCACTATGCTGTCTAGGCTGGTTTCAAACTCTTGGCCTTCCAAGTGCTGGGATTACAGGCATGAATCACCACATCAGTCACAAAATATTATTTTTATTATTTTCTTTTTTTTTTTTTGAGTTGGAGTCTCACTCTGTCACCCAGACTGGTGTGCAAGCCTTGACCTGCTGGGCTCCAGTGATCCTTCCGCCTCAGCCTTCCAAGTAGTTGGAACTATAGGCGTGCGCTACCACGCCAGGCTAATTTTTTGATTTATTGTAGAGTATTTTTATTATTTTCAACCATTAAAAAATGTTTCAAAAAACCCCAAAACATTTTAACTAATGGGCCATATGAAAACAGGGGCAATCAGATTTGGTGCTCTGACCACTGTGTGCCAACCCTTGGCTTAGACCACTCATTGTCCATTGCTGGGACTGGACATGCTGTCACTCCAAGCAAGGGTATGTGTGTGGAGGGCGGGAGGGGAGAGATGGGAGTTATATTCCACAGGCAATTAGCAGTGTTCGTCACAGCATGGTTTGAACTCTAACCATCTACTCGGCGGGGCATGGTGGCATATACCTGTAGTCCCAGCTACTCAGGAGGCTTTGGGGAGAGGATCACTTGAGCCCAGAAGTTTGAAATCAGCCTGGGCAACATAGAGAGACCCCGCCTCAAAAAAACAAAAACATAACCAAAAAAAAATTCACTCTTAGCCTCCATGCTAATATTCTCTGCTGAGTACTTCACTGTGCTGGGAAAGTAAGGAGGGGAAGGCATGTGATCAGGTATTGAAATTATGGTGTCAGCATTGTTATCAAGATAGTGCCCACTGAGACACATGCCCATGAACTCCTGAGGCATTCCAAGAGACTCTTCTCTCCAAGGTGTGCTGCCCTCAGGAAGCCTGAGGAGGGGAGTAACTTCCAATTTCCTCCTTCCCAAGGGCATGCACATCCCTGGGGTGAAGGAGGGGATGGGGGCTTCCCTCTGGTCCTGGATGGAGCAGGATTTACTTTCCCCCTTGACACTGAAAGATGAAAAATTGGGTCTTATTTTCAAAATAGGAGAAGCAGCAAGCCCCCTCACCCTTTGACTTCCATGCTCTTCCCTGCCTTCCCCTCCTAGCATGAAGGAGACTTGGGGAAGTACCAAATAGTGAGGGAGCATGAGAAAATATGAAAACTCAGAGATGTAATTCTTTAAACCATTAAAAAATCTTGTCTTTAAGCTCTTACCTTAAAATTTATTTTTTTAAAATTCATGTAGTTTCCACCATTTGGTTCTACCAGTTGGGTACTCTTCTAGGAAGTTTACATTCTCTAACTCATGTGATCCTTCAACAACTCTGTAAGTAGGTTTCATTAGACCCATTTCACAAGTGGAAACTGAGGCCCAGAGAGTTTACACAATCTATGGCAGAACCTGGATTTAACCTAGATCTGACTGGATCCAGAATGCCTTCTCTGCTACCACACACTGCCCTGTGGGAGACCCTGGGAGGAAGGGATCAGTGAAGGACTGAGGTTCAGAGCTCAGGTTCTGAATTCAAAGAGACTTGAATTCCAATCATGGATACAGCAAGTCACTGAATCTCTGAACCACAGTTTATTTTCTACATATAGTAAAAAAAAAAAAAAAACCTCTCTTCCTCCAGTACCATGATATCCTCTTGAGAAACCACAATTCCCCATCTCTATGATTCTCCTGGTATCGACCTCATTTGCTGGCTGCAGGAGTGAGCATGTGCCCCAGGCCCAGCCAATCAGAGTACCACATTCTCCTGGCCTCGGTCATGAGGTCAGGGAGAAGCACATGTGACCAAATCTAGCCAATGAGAGTTAGGTTTGGGATTTTTGCTGGAAAGGCTCTCTTTCAGCTTGTTGATAGCCTGGAGCTGCTAGGGCTCTGCTTTGGGGGACATGACCTGCTTTTGGCAACCTCTGGAAGCTATACTGGTCACCATCCTCCATGTCCCATGCTCCCTGCCTCAACCAACTGGACTCCTCCTTGTGCTACCTTCTCTTGCCTGGCTCTCTCCCTTAATACCTTCAATGTTCCTCCTGGGTTATCCCAAAAGCCTCCTTGCTGATCTGCCCCATTTCCACCTCATTTCCCAGTAAGCACTCCTTCCCACTGTGGCCAAGGTGATTTTTCTAAAATGCTGGAAATCATTCAGAGGCTGCTGATCTCCTACAGGATAGCGCCATTAGGGACCTTGCCCACTCATCCAGCCCCATCCCCTACAGGACCTACAGGATGCTTGGGTCACCAAATGTTCTCAGGTTGGTGCCGCTGTCCTAAATGCCTCGCCTGCCTCACCCTCCCCAGCCCGGGCACACCCCAGTGTCACTCCTGTCAGTGCAAGCTGCTGTTCATTTGTTCATGGGAGTCTCTTGGCCTGAAGTGTCCTCTCCACCACTGACTGTCACTGCCTACTCAACATCTCCTTTTCCTTTAATACTCAACTCAATTATCACCTCCTCTAAGAAGCCTTCCCTGAACACTCCTGGTCTAGATTGATCACCCTCAGCTCACCACAACTGCTCCCCATATTCTCTACATGGAACTGGAGCCTGGTGAGAGCAGGAATCAAGTCTTAATTTGTCTCTGTTGCTGTAGCACATAAATAAGATAAATGATGTAAAGTGCTGAGCACAGTCTAGCACCCAGTGAAGATGCCTTGACTACAAGGTGTGGAAAACCTTACCCCAAATGGTTGCAACCACATAGAATAAATTGTTTCACCCAACAAAAGGGCCTCAGGCAGGGTGCTCCAGAATTGAATAATTTAGGAGCTCAACAGCTTCCAGGTTCTTCCTACTCTGCCATCTTCAGAACATGAGCAGTATTCTCATGGTGAAAGAATGACTGCCACAAACCCAGCCCTCAAGCCCTCACACCAAGACATAACTTTGGTAGATAAAGTACTCATCTCTTCCGTATCTTATTTTAAGAACCAGATAAATAACCTTTCCCAGAATGTTCTCCCCAACCCAGCTGACTATTTCTCAGAACTTATTGGCCAGTATGACATTCCATGCCTACACAACACTACACCAGTGGCCAGCAAGGGAAATGGGACAGGCCCAATTGACCAGGTAGTCAGGTTCCCATGTCGGAGGAAAGATTACTCAAGCCTGGTTCAAAAAGGGGGAAAGGCTGTGGGGGCAACCCTATCTACACCTGGCTGGCACATAGAAAATGGCTCAGTGGCTCAGCCTGTAATCCAGTACTTTGGGAGGCTGAGGTGAGTGGATTGCCTGAGCCCGCAGGTTCGAGACCGGCCTGGGCAACTTGGTGAGACCTCATCTCTACAATAAAAATAAAAAACCAGGCGTGGTAGCGCACACCTGTAATTCCGGCTACTCGGAAGGCTGAGGCGGAAGGATCGCCGGACCCCAGCGGTCGAGGCTGCGGTGGCCGGGAGCAGCCACTACACTCCAGTCTGGGCGACAGAGTGAGACTCCAACTCAAAAAAAAAAGAGTCACTCACTATTGGCTTTCGATTTGGACAGACATGGTGGTGTGGCAAAAAGAACACTGGGTTCTGGGTTGCGTGACTTGCCGAACAGGCTTCATGCCACCATTGAGGACAGAGGGTCTTATGTTGTTTCCTACTTATGTTTTTGATGCTTCGGTGAGACTCCATCCCAAACTTGGACTTCTCCAGGGAACACATCTTCTACTTCCTACTCCTCCCCACCCCACTTCCTCCACTGCAGAGCTGGACACCTTATGTGATCCCAAGTAAATAGACACTGCAGCTAGAGAGCCTGGACACACCTCCCCCCGCCCTCCACTGCCCAACATCTTGGAAATACATTGTTCACAATTCCCAAGAAGCACCCCCAAGAGTTACCCTCTAAATCCTGTTCTGCTTGTCACTTTCAATCAAAGTAATTAAACTCAACACCTCCAGGGTGATTAAAAATTAATTCGACAGGCCCGGAAATGAAATTCCGTGGAAAACACACTTGGCAAGCCTGGCTAGATGTAATTAGAAAATAGTCCTGCTGGGGGCCCGAAGGGTAACTAAGGCATTGACACAGTCACAGAGGTGACAGTAGGGAAGTAGATGCCAAGGCTACACAGTAACAAGCCTCTTCCCAGGCCTCTAATTACTTATGTTTACTCAGCTGTTGTTGACAATGGTATCTCAACAGCAGTTGGTTTACAGTAAGGCTTTCTTACTGCTAAATTTGTAAGGATCCAGAGACACTGCTTCTACCCAAGCCCGTTTGAGTCTCCACTCTGCTGTCTGTGCAGTTCCTACCCTCCCTTTCCCCCTGCTGGCCATCCCTTCCCTCCCCCTCAGCCTTTCCATCTGCAGCAGGCTCTGTCCTGGTCCTTTCCACCTCCTGGCACCATCCCAGCATCTCCAGGCCTTATGTCCCATTCCAGCATATGCTGGTCCTCCCTCCACCCCTCCCTTTGCTTCCGGCACTGTCCTCCAAGAGTGGTCCCTGCTGCAAGCTGGCTGCCCCCTGGGAGATCTTTAGCGCCCCTTGTCTCCCAGGCAACAGTGCCATTGCTTGAGATGCCAGCCCGGAGACTGGTATTCCAGGATGCTACAAAAGGGCATTTCCTTTTCTCATCTCGGAAGCCACCAGGAGGCCTTCACACCTCCCAGACCATCCAACCTTCCCATCTGGTACCTTGGAACACCGTGGGCAGCAGGAAATATCTAGTTAACACTTGAGGGCTAGAATGTCTCTTTTGAGGAGATTGGGAGCCTGTGGGGGAAGCCATGTTTCACTCAAGAAGATCTCTATCCCTACTGCTGAACATTTTGAATGAGAAGACACCACAAGGTCTCGGAGAAATTCTGGGTGTTTCCTTGGCCTTCTGGAAGGACTAGGTTAGTGCTGTTCAATATGGTCACCATTAGCCACATGTGGCTGTTACATTTACATCAAAGCTAAAGAAAATTTAAAATTCAGGTCCTTAGCTGCACATGTGACTAGTGACAACCATATTGGACAGTGCAGGTAGAAAATGTCCATCATCATAGAAAATTCTGTCAAATGGCACTATGCTACCCCATGGGCCTTAAGTCTGGGCTTGGAGGTCAGACAGACCCTCCGCCTCTAACTTTGTGTCCCTGGGCAACTCACTCAGCCTCCTGAAGCCTCCCTCATTTCTCCATCTATAACAGCAGCTATCTGAGAGATCCATGAGGGCCAGAGGAGACAGGCCAGCTGCACGCGCTGCACAAGTGTTTGGTTAGAAAGGGCTGGTGAGTAGAAACTCTTGACTCCTGGAGGGAGGCCGCAGCTAGTGAAGGAGAAAGACTCAGGATGAGGAGACTGAGCTCTAGCCCTAACTCCATTACTGTCTGTAAGTCCCATGTGAATGTGTGAGCCACACAGCCCAAATTAGAAACCCAGAAAAAACTTGAAATGGAAAACTCCAACATGGATTTTTCTTGGAGCTTGGGGCCCAACAACCAACCATCTCCTGAGCCACCCAGTTAGATGACTTATAGGATCTACAGAGTCAAGAATCTCAAACAGAATGGAGCCTTTTCCACACCAAACCTCCTGCTCCTCCTGCATCTCCTAGCTCAGGAGTAGTGAAAGTACTTGGGCGCCAGTAATAACTCCATACCCGTTGGGGACCAAGAGATTTATTAAAGTGGCGGCTACAGAGGTGGGGGGGGGGGAGAGAGAGAGAGAGAGTTATGCAGGGAGGGGCTGTATTTATTAGTTTAGCGAGGGCAGGAAGAGGTCGTGCTAGCATTCTATTGGGTAGAGCAGAGTGGAAATAGGGTGGGCTGAAGGTGTGTTACATTGCTATTGGAGGGTACTATAGGGCTGATTTGTCATAGGAGGAGATTGTTGGCTCTTAGGTTTGAACTTCGCGCGCGGGAAACCATATAGGGGAAAGCCGGAACTTAGGGGGCCTTTGTTGTTTCCATGTGGCCCTGTAGTGTTCAGCGCCATCTTGGGGGGGGGGCCCTTCTGACTGTTCACTGCACCCTTCAATGAGGAAGCCATGGGCAGTTTGGGTGTCAGCCAGGGTAGTCTGGGTGTCAGGCAGGAACAACTCCTTAGAGGTTGCAGGGGGAATGCAGAGCCAATCCCCTCAGCACCCACCCCATGCCCTCTCCCTGGGAAACGCCCTCTGCCCACCAGTTCACTTGGTTACAGCCATGGAGACTTCTGGACCATGTCCCTGCGGTCTGTTCTGCCCCCATACCTGGATGCAGTTTGCAAGGCTAGGAGCACTAGACTTGGAAAACTGTAACTGAGACTGTGATTCCTGCCTTGGGCCAACTGTCCTCCTGATCAGAAGCCACAGAACGTGGGAGCAGTGGGTGGCCGTTTGTCCCACCATGGGGGTGCTGAGAGACAGGAATGAATGCCCAGCACCCCGAGGAGCTGGGGGAAGCCACTTCCTCTGTGTACACTGCTTGTCCATTTTCAATGTCTATCCCTCCCCTTTCCTGTCCTTGTCTTTCAAGACCCACTCTGGACTATGCCCTCAGTGAGGCCTTTCTCTACTCTCCCACACAGGGCACCTTCCCCCAAAGGGTCCCCTCCCTCTCTTCTCACCAGACACATTGAAGTTGTTTTTGCTTCCCCTAGACTGAGCTCCTTAAGAACAAGCTCTGTGGCTCTTCGACCATTGCACACTGCACAACGTTGTACAGAGCAGTGCTTGTAAATACTCTTGGAATGATGAGTCCAAACTGCCGTGTTCTGTGGCCAGTGTTCTGTTCCCTGGACAGTTAGGGGAAAGAGACAGGTTTAACCTCGGTCTTTCCTGCTTCTGTGGAAGCCTGAATTCCCCTTGGCTTATGGGGTAGAGAATGGCTGATCTCCTTCACATGTCTTTCTGGCCCTATCCTGGGGAAACTGAGGCAGGTTGAGGTGTCTGATTTCTTCTCCAATGACATGGCAGCCAGGGGAGCATTCTGAGGAACCCCAGTGTTTCTGAATTGGCTGTGATGTGTTTGGCGACCAGTGACTAGAGTCTCTTTCAGCTGGCTTAAGGAACTTAGTTTAAGGAATCAAAGATAAGGTTGGGTGTGGTGGCTCACGCCTGTAATCCCAGCACTTTGGGAGGCGGAGGTGAAAGGATTGCCTGAGCTCAGAGGCTGGAGACCAGCATGGACAACTTGATGATACCTCATCTCTACAATAAATCCAAAAATTAGCAGGCGTGGTTGCACATGCCTGTAGTTCCAGCTACTTGGAAGGCTGAGGTGGAAGGATCACTTGAGCCCAGCATGTCGAGGCTGTGGTGGCTGTGACCGTGCCACTGC
>CAUYQG010011733.1:0-11918 GCA_963574415.1 Tarsius wallacei
CCTTGGCTTTCAGTGAAGGCCAGGCTGAGACAGAGAGATTCAAAGACACGGGAACCTCTATTCTCATTAATTGGGAGGGCTGAAAGGAGGGAGGGAGGGAAGGGGGAGAGAGACAGAGACAGAGACAGAGAGAGAGAGAGAGAGAGAGAGAGAGAGAGAGACAGAGAGAGAGAGACACACAGAGAGAGAGACACAGAGACAGACAGAGAGAGACAGAAACACAGAGAGAGGCACACAGAGAGATAAAAAGAAACACAGAGAGACAGACAGAGAGAGAGAGACAGGGAGAGAAAAAGACAGAGAGACAGAGACAGAGAGACAGAGGGAGACAGAGAGAAAAAAGAGAGACAGAAACAGAGAGACAGAGGGAGACAGAGAGAAAAGAGACAGAAAAACAGAGAGAGAGAGACAGGGACAGAAAAGGAAACTGGCTGTAGATGTATATTAAAGAGGCATAACGCATGTTTTAGGAGTTGAGACCAGTTCTGTTTGTATGTTTGTTTGTTTGTTTGTTTTAATTAGAGACAGAGACTTGCTATGTTGTACTGGCTGGTCTTCAACTCCTGGCTTCAAGTAATCCTCTCACCTCAGCCTCCCAAAGTGCCAGAATTATAGGCATGAGCCACCACCCCAAAAAATGAGACCAGTTCAATGCACAAACTTGGGAGCCAACCGCCTGGGTTTGCACCCTTCTTTGAATAATTACAAGCCTGTAACTGGGCAAGTTGCTTCACCTTCCTCAGCAGATGGGGGGTCACAGAGGAACATGGTGAAAGGGTCCCATGCACCGTCTAGCCCTGGAGGACAGCAGTGGGGGACTTGCTGGGGCTGTTTCATTTCTCTTCCTCCTCTCCACTCCTTCTTTTAAAATTGGTCCTTGTTGAATATATTGTACAATCATGAGTTTATTTGTTTTAATACGAGATTCTAGTCCAACCTGGGCAACACAGCGAGATCGCCTCCTTACAAAAAAATTGGCCAGACTTGGTGGCACCCACCTGTAGGGCCCGCAACTTGGGAGGCTGAGGCAGAAGGACCACCCGGGCCCAGGAGTTTGAGACTATAATGGGCTGTGATCATGCCACTGTACTCCAGCCTGGGTGACAGAGGGAGACACTGACTTTAAAAAAAAAAGGAAACAAAAGAGACAGATTCTTGTGACTATCATAGATCCTTCTTGAACGTCCATCCAACATGAAGTCACTGATCTGTACATGATCCCTGGGGTCCAGGCCCACAGGTATAACTGGAAGAGGAAGGCAGAATGTATACTCCAAGAAGATTCCTTAGCACGAGTGAAGCCAGTGGGCTGCGAACCGTGGTACTTGGTGGCCCCGATCCACAGAGGTGACCTTGGGCTGTAGCAGGTGAAGGCAGGTCAAGGAGGCGAGGCTAGGGTCTTTACTTCCAGCACCGAGGATACCTTCTTTTATACTAGACTTGCTACAGCCAGAAAACTTTGTTCACAAGGGAAAGAAACTAATACTGGTTAAAACGTAAGAGGACCATAGCCAGGCACTACTTGGAAGGCTGAGGCAAAGAGTTCCTTGAGCTCACGAGTTCAAGGTCAGCTTTGACAACATAGTGAGAGTTCGTCTTTGAAAAGGAACAAAAAAGTAAGAGAGACAAAAGGAACTTATTCAATAGAAATACATGGTTTCATTCACGTAACTGAAAAAACCGTAGCAACTATGATTTTTATTTTTTTAGTTGGAGCCTCACTCGGTTGCCCAGGCTGGAGTGCAGTGGCATGCTCATGGCCATCACAACCTTGAGCTGCTGGGCTCTGGCGATCCTTCCACCTCAGACTTTCAAGTAGCTGGAACTACAGGCGTGCACCACCATGCCTGGCTAATTTTTTGATTTATTATAGAAACGCAGTCTCGCCACGTTGTCCAGGTAGGTCTCGAACCCCTAGGCTCAGGCTATCCTCTTGCCTCTGCCCCTGCTGGGATTGCAGGCATGAGCCACCACACCCAGTCATACAAGCAGGACGTAATAATAATAAAGGTAATGATAAATAATGATAATTAGCATATAGTGAGCATCTCCTGTGTGCCAGATGTTGTTCTAAGAGTTTGACATGGGTTAACTCAAATGCCAGAAACAGTTCTGTTATGATCCTGATTTCACAGATGAGAAAACTGAGACTCAGAGAAGTTAAAATGAACTCAAGGTCACACGACTAGGACGCATCAGAGCTGGGATTTGACACACAGTGTCATCCTATCACTATCTGGTTTCTGCATCGGTGCTTCTTCCTACTGTTTTAAACACAGGAAGAAGGAACGAAAAGGCCCCCGTGATGTTTGTACAAGGAAATAAAGCCTGGCCTCTTCCAAGAAGTGGCATGTGTGAAGGGTCAAACTTGGGACACCTGTTCTCTGTAACTAAGGAAGCAGGGGATGGGTCCCCCGACTGACAGGCTCCCCAGATCACTTGGGACCAGGGAGGGTCATTTTTCAAAACAAAGGCCGAACACAGGACTCCACGCTGGATTCACTTCAGAGTAACAAACAAATAGACAAAGACGAGCTCCCCTAACTAAGAAAATACGAAATGATCCCTATGCTCTCTTAGTTTGTACATAAATAAATAAGGATAGAAGTGAAGTTATCAGTGTGAGTTATAAAATTATATATAATTACCTGTGAGGGCAGCTTTTAGCCACAGAGAAAATATTTAAGGTTGGTTTTTAAAAATGTGTTCATATGGAAATAATCAAGAATTCTGTTTTCCTCAAGTTTTGGATTCAATTGACAAATCGGCCTAAACGTAGACTATATTTTAACTATTACTTTCAAGAGGTCTCTTGTTCAATGTTGAAATAAGCCTAGCTAACTTTAAACAATGAATTCCGCTAGCAACCTGATTCACTGAATCACCTCCGGTGTTTAAGCTGATATGACAAGCCAAGGTGCTCAAAACATCTCCTAAAGCAGTAAGTGAACTTCCAGACGGAAGGACTCTTGGGATCTTTTAAATAATTAGATATGGGAATTTTTCGAATACTTTCTCTAAATGTGTTCGATGAAAAAAAGTCTAAATTAAATTATTACTCAGACACATTTTAAATTGCTATTATAAGACTAATGTATTTCTAATATGTCACACACTTTTTTTATTATACAGAACTCAAATACCAAACATACTCTGATATCCCCCACAGTATTATTTCTGTGATTCACTTTCTTATTTCTACATATAATTTTAAATGTTCCCGGGGTAGAAAGACACTTAACACTAGGACAAGCAAGTTGTGGTTGGCCTCACAGAAAGTTTCATCCTAAACTCGTCAGCCTGAGATTTCTGACCAGAATACAGAGTCTGAGGTACAAGAACAATCTTTTTTTTTTAAAGATGGAGTCTTACTCTGTTGCCCAGGCTAGAGTGCAGTGGTGTGATCATAGCTCACTGCTGCCTTGAATTCCTGGGCTCAAGCAACCCTCTCACCTCAGCCTCCTGAATAGCTAGGATAAAAGACATGCATCGCCATGCTTCACTAATTTTTAAATTATTTGTAGAGATGGGGTCTCACTGTGTTGCCCAGGCCGATCTCAAACTCCTGGGTTCAAGTGATCCTCCCATCTTGGCCTCTCAAAGTGCTGGGATTACAGTTGTGAGTCCCCACACCCAGTCCAATGTTTTCTTCATCTCGGTTGGGCATGTTCAGACTTTTCTCCAGTTAGTGAGGCAACAAGAAACTCCAAGCCCGTACTTTACAGATGAGACTAGTTTTTTCACCCTGATCTGAGTTTAGTAATCTGACCACTCTTACAGCACAGACTGCCACTTTTCCCCCAAATAAGTGTTCTCTTCAACACATGTGTTTTCAGGATAAAGACAATACTTACCAGCATCCCTTGCAGCTAAGTAACTAGGAATAGCCTGAGGAATAAGACATAAGCAGCCGTGTGGTGGACAGGCTGCAGGAAATGTCTTTAAAGAGAAAGGGCGTGGTCTCCTTTCTCTTTCTGAATGTCTGGAATAAAGATTTGATGGCTGGAGCTGAAGCAGCCAGCTTGGACTATGAGGTAAACTTGGGGACAGATGGTGTTTCTTTATTATTTACCATGGTGGGACAACAAGCCGAATAAAGCCTGGGTCTCTGACACTTTCGAGTGTCTTACCAGACTTGTCTACAAGACTTATACAAGGGAGAAATTAATTTCTACCCAACTAAGCAACTGCTATGTTGAATTTCCTCCCGACACAACTTCAAGGTAGATTTCGCTGCCTCCAGAATCAATACATGCAGATCATTAAATGCAAGAAGCTAACATTCATTTGTATTTTATATATGAGCTTGCAGTTCAAAGATGCGAGTCATCACTAACATATTTGGTGACTCGACACACACAAAAGAGCAGTAGCCACCTTACTGAGCACATACTATGTGCAATGCTCCACTTAGTACATAATCTTATCAGCCTCTGCAACATTCCTGGCAGTGTCATCCTCTCACTATGCCCATTTTAGGGACAGATAAGCTGAGGTCAAACCTCTTGCCAAGTTCCTACAGGCAGCACCATTTCAAAAACCACCCAGGGACAGAAATACCCCCGCTTGTGGATTCTTGGCATTGTTTTAACTCCCAAAGAAAAAAAAAAAGAATAAAAAGGTTTGTAGATTTCGTGTCAAGGAAACCTAACCTATTAAACTGCCAGAAATTCGGATAAATTATTTCCAGGACTCTTATTTTTCAGCAGCATCTACGGATGTCGTCTTCATTCTATTTAAATATGGAAACCGTATATCCCAAACTTGGATATTTGTGCTTGGTTTCAACTGGGAAAAAAAAAATGTCCTGATCTCCTTTGAAGAAAAAAAAAAAAGAAAAAAAAAAGCCAACTCAAAATGTTAAGGTCATTACCACGGGCACTTCCTATAAAAAAGAATGACAGAGCTTTTTTCCCCAGAGAGATGCAGTTGGGCTGGCAGTGTGTGGATATCTGGCAACTCCCAAACTACATAATTTTCCATCCTCATTTATAAAACATTTGTGGATCTGTTGACAAGCATAATGCACATAAGAAAGGTACTTGAATTAATTGTGACCATCCTTTCACGAGTGCTTACTAAATCTCTGGCCCAGAGCTAGTTGTTTCCTATGTAGAATCTTCTTAAAGCAACCCTAAAAAGCAAGTACCGTGATGCCCATTCTGAGGATGGGAACCAGAAGATTCAGCCATGCAAAGCCTGTGCCCAGCACATCCGGAGAGCTCTCCAGCGTGCATGTCTGAGCCCTCGCCCCACCTCTGTGCTCTGCTGCTTCCTGCGTGCCAAGCAGGCAGGGCTGCGTTTCAGCCTTCTCTGCCCGCTCTCTCTTACTCCATTTCCAAGGTGAAAGTGCTAATTTTTAAATGTCAACAAAGCATGATATAGAACATTTCCATCCCTAAAGAGCCCCTCGATTTCTTTTCAAGAATGGAGGTGGTAACCTTGGGGTCTTAGACAGATTTCAAGCACGGTAATTGCATTCTGCCTGAACGACTTTACTCAGAGGTAAAAATCAGAGAAGGGCATCATAGAACAAAAAGTTTCCAGGCACGAAGACCCTTAGAGAGATCACCTCTGCGTGTTTTCCATCCCGAGACCAGTGTGTCCAAATGGCCACCCAAACAGAAGTGCACACACACAAACACACAAATTCAAACCATCGTTTTTTGTTTTTTTTTTTTGAGTCGAAGTCTCACTCTGTTGCCCAGGCTGGAGTGCAGTGGAACACTCACAGCCACCGCATCCTCGACTTGCTGGTCTCAGGCTATCCTTCTGCTTCAGTCTTCCAAGTAGCTGGAACTACAGGCACGCACCACCATGCCAGGCTATTTTTTTTTTTTTTTGGTAGAGACGAGGTCATGCCAAGTTGCCCAGGCTGGTCTCGAACCCCTGGGGTCAGGCAATTCTCTTGCCTCCACCTCTCAAAGTGCTGGGATTACAGGCATGAGCCACCACACCCAGCAAACCATCTTTTCTTACATTTTGTAGGGACACATTCTCACTATGTTGCCCAGGTTGGTCTCAAACTCCTAGGCTCAAGTAATCATCTCACCTTGGCCTTCCAAAATGCTGGGATTATAGGCATGAGCCACCACACCCAGCTTTAAGCCATATTTGCCATCTTCTGTTCTTTGAATGTGTGTGCCCCTCCAAAATTCACATGTTGGAACTTAAAAACCAAGGTGATGGTACTAAGAGGTGGGGCCTCTGGCAGATGAACAGGCCGTGAGGGTGGAGTCCTCAGAGGTGGGATTAGTGCCCATTAAAGATGACTTGAGGGAGTTAGAATGTCCCTGTGTCACCTCCGCCATATGAGGACACAGAATTTGTCCCTTCCATCTCTTCTACCATACCAGGACACCTTGATCACACCATCTATGAACCAGACAGCGGGCTTTCACAGGCACTGAATCTTTTGATGCCTTGATCTCGGACTTCTCAGTTTCCAGAACTGTACAAAATAAATTTTTGTTGTTTATAAATGATTCAGCCTAAGATATTTTTGTGGCAGAAACAAATTAAGATGTCATCCTCTTTTAACTTTTCTCACAGCACAGCCCCTGGGTACTTCTATTAAACACCTTTCATAATGATAATTAATCACTGATTTTGTAATTCTTGGCCTCCCCTCTAGAACGCCAGCTCTCTGAGGGTACACACAGTGCCTATCTTGTGTGTCATTGTACAGGGACTGGCATAGAGCAAACATTTGATGAATATTTGCAAAACGGACTGATGCAGATGGATGTCCAATGTTGGTTGAACCCTTCAGGTTCCAGAGAGCATCGTTTGAAACACTGCTCAACATCCTGATTGTACAGATGAGAAAATTGATGTCAGAGAGGGAAACTGTCAGAAGTCAGGTGGCTACAAAGTAGCAGAGCCAGTCTTGAAGGCAGGACATCTTAGCAAAAAGACAGCCTTGACCCCTTGGAGTTGATGCATGAGTGGCTGAGTGCTGGGTGTAAGTGTGGTCATACCAGCTCCTGTAGCCATTACAGACGGGACTTCTTTTTTAAAAAAAGACAGATTCCTGAACCCCCTTCAGGTCTACTATCTTAGTCTGTGTTTGGGCTGCTCTAACAAA
The DNA here is from genome assembly GCA_963574415.1 of Tarsius wallacei. Taxonomy (NCBI): domain Eukaryota; kingdom Metazoa; phylum Chordata; class Mammalia; order Primates; family Tarsiidae; genus Tarsius; species Tarsius wallacei. The sequence goes on from CAUYQG010011733.1 coordinate 7,088, forward strand.
ATACCTTAGATTGGGAAATTTATAAACAATAGAAGTTTATTGCTCACAGTTCTGGGGGCTGGGAAGTCCAAGATCTGACATCAGGTGAGAGCCTGTTCTCTGCTTCATAAATGGAACCTTCTTGCTGGGTACTCACGGAGAAGGGGTGAGTAAGCTCCCTTGGGCTTTTTTTATGAGGAAGTAATCCCATTCTGCCCTCGTGACCTCATCCCCTCCTAAAGGATCCACCTCATAATACTGCTCTATTGGGGATTAGGTTTAAACATATAAATTTGGAAGGGGGACACAAACATTGAGACCACAGCATCTACTGAAACAGAATCTCTGGACGAGGAGATTGGGAGCTTGTATTTAGAATAAGCCCCCTCAAGTCATTCTTGGGCACATTGAGATTTGAGAAGCAGGATTCTAAGCATTTATTGTCTGACTTCGGGATGTAACTGGAGGTTCAGCTAACTGCGATATCTTCTCCCACTTGTGCCAGTTGAGGGAACCGCCGACCTTGGGGGCCACCTATACAGAGTCATGTTCTTGAATGAAGTATTCATTCCATAAGCCTTTCCTGAGAATCACCATGTCTGCAGCACTCCGTCCTTTTTCCATCTTCCACAATATTCCCCAGTGATATCTCCTACACCTGGCTTCCACCACCACCTGTGGGCTGTGAATCCAGTCTGGCCCCACAGTCCTGAAAATGCAACTGCCCTTGGCTGCGTGGCTTTCTGAAACATAGCTGTCACCTCTCTTCCCCTCGTCCCATCAAGAGGAACAGAGTTCAGTGACGTGAAGCTAAAGCTGGTGTCAGATGATGCATGTGGCTTCCACCTGGTTCTCTAGGGCATCTCCTCCTCAGCATCCAGCCCCATGCAGCAAGAAACCCCAGCCATGTGGAGAGGTTACGGAGATGGGCAGACTTTACTGAGTCCATCCTTCAGGTCATCCCATCCCTGATCCTATGCACAGGAGTAAATAAAACTCTTGATGCCTCCAGCCCTCGGGCATTGGAGTTACCCTCAGCTTCAAGTCTCTCTCTAGATATGGCGGAGTAGAGACAAGCTATCCCTGCTGAGCACTGTCCAAATGTATGACTCACAGAATCCATGATGGTGATAAAACATGGGTTTGATGCCTCTACGCCTTAGGGTGATTTGGTAAGCAGGATAGGTCGTTCGAATGCGATGCAACGAATTATTCCACAAGAAACTGAAAGGTGACAAATAAAAACAGTACCCCTCTCCTCTCTTCCTTCCTGAGGAATGCCATATGCTGGAGACTGCCACCATCCACCCAGTGTTGGTTAGGCTTGTGCTTGGGCTGCAAGTAACAAATCCCTAAGTATGGTATCTTCAAGAAATAGGGCTGAATATGGATGCGTATTTTCTTTCACAAAACAAAAGATCCTGAGAAAAGGAGCTGCCAGTGTTGATTGCAGTGCTCAAGGATGCCTTTGGGGATCAAAAATTCTTTGATCTTTTAGCCACATCTTTCTCCCGCTGGGCTTGACATTCACCATGACCACTGGCTCTCCAGATACCAGAAGTGTGTTAAAAAAAAAAAAAAGTGATTCTGTTGCAAGAATGAAGTAGGAGATGGAAGTTGGGGCTCGTGACTAGCAATGCCTCTTCCTGACATGCATCTTCTGACACCAAATAGATGTATTTCCCTTCTCCTCGCTGCCCTTGAGCAATCATGGCTGTTTCCTATCTCATCCACCTTCTCTGAAACTCATCTTCTTCTTTCTAAGCTTCTGCCATGTCCTTACATCAGACCCCCTAGCATCTCTTAGGTGACTGAAATCTTCCGGGTGCAATGTCTCCTGTCTATAATCCTGGCACTTTGGGAGGCTGAGTGGGAGGATCACTTAAGTCTCAGAGTTCGAGACCAACCTGGGCAACATAGTGAGACTCTATCTCTAAAAATAATTTTAAAAAATTCTGCCAGGCTCAATGACTCCTTTCTGTAATCCCAGCACTTTTGGAGGCTGAGGCGGAAGGATCGATTGAGCTGAGCCCAGGAGCTTGATATCAGTCTGGGTAACATAGCGAGAGCTCATCTCTACAAAAATTTTAAAAATGGAAAACTTAGCTGGGCATGCTGGCATGCACTTGTAGTCCCAGCTACTTGGGAGGACGAGGCAGAAGGATCGCCTGAGCCCAGGAGGTTGAGGCTGCAATCAGCCGTGATTGTGCCACTGCACTCCAGCCTGGAAGACAGAGCAAGACCCTGTCTCTAAATAAAGTTAGGTGGCTGAACTCCAAGGCTCAGTGTTTCCAGTGTGGACTTCCCCCTCTCCACCCACAAGGCTCTTAAGGAGCTAGCATGCAAATCCACTAATGTTCACTCTCCAAGTAGAACTCTTCAAGAGCTGCTAACTGCTCCCAGAACAAAGCCAGGCTCCTCCACCTGACTTTCTACAGGGTCTGTGTAATTACAGGACACACTGCACACACCCTGCTCTCCCACCTGGTTCTCCATGAGAGCCTAGGGGACCTGACCCCGGAAGCTGACCCTCCAAGAGACCTCATGGCAACCACTTGTTACATAGCACTGCCCAAATGTGGCAAAGTAACCACAAATGTGTCAGGTTCCTGCTCAACTGAGAGCTCCCTGAGAACGGGAACTGTGTGGCATCCACCTCCACCTCTCCAACCTTTAGCCCGGTATCTGGCATACAGTAGGTGCTCAAAAAATTTTTGTTGAATGAAGGATGGAAGAATTGTACCTCTTTTTCAAGACCTTTCCCTCTAATGGAAAATATAGCTTAATAAGCCTGTAACTACAGTGGTATAAGGTGATAACAGATTTTAAGATTTGTAAGTGCTAGGGATAAGGGCTGCACAGGGGGACACTCACAGAGGCTTTACAAAGGGGCAGCCCTTCTCCCCCACCTTGAGAAGAAGCGTGCATATTGGATAGGAGGGATTCGGGTGATGAAGAGCTTTCCAGGGAACGAATGGTCCCCATGCAAAGCCTGGAGATGGATCTTCTAGAAGGGACGGTGAGTGTTTGTCTATTGACAGATGTGTGAGGAACGTAAGTATAATAGGTACCGTAGGACACTGTATTTAAATATTAATTTGTAGGTTTTGCCCTCTATGTATTCCCATTTTCCCCAATTCAAGTCAAAGTCAGGCCCTTAATGCTTCTTTGCCTCAAGGTTTGCTGCTTGAGAAAAAAATAGAACTTGCAGGGGTCTAGCTCCTTGTAAATCAAACTTAAATCCATTTACATAGGAAAAAGGGACAGAAATCGACTTCTGAGAACACCAGAGAGAAAAGGACAAAGGATCTCCAAGCCTGGCCGTCAGCGGGAGCCATGGAACTGGCCGTCATCTGGAAGCCACTACTCAAGGGCAGAGCAGGGTAGGTCGGAGTCCAAATAATATTTCCGAAAAGTTCATGTTCGTCAGCAACCTCAGAGGGTGTCCTTATTTGTAAACAGCGTCTTTGCACATGCAATCCGTTAAATAAGATGAGGGTGTATTCGATTATGGTGTGCCCTAAATCCAATGAATGGTATCCCTACAAGAAGACAACACACACACACTCACACACACAGGGTCGTGTGAAGGTGGAGGCAGAGACAGGGGTGATGGGTCCACAAGCCAAGGAATGCCAAGGAGTGCCAGGCGCCACCAGAAGCTAGGAGAAAGGCACACAACAGTTTTTCTCTGAGCCTTCAATAGGAACCAAGTCTATCAACATCTTGATTTCAGACTTCTGGCCTCCTGAACCCTGGGAGACTAAGTTTTCTGCTGTTTATGGCCACTCAGTTTGTAGTAATTTGTTGTGGCAGCTCCAGGAAAGGCATATATCTGGGACAGCTAGACCCTATGACGAGGATGCTTAGGAGCTGTGGTCCTTGTGGATTCTGTGGCCTAGGACAGTGTCAAGCTTTGCAGAAGCAGCCAGGACTGACAAGGAGCGGCGGGACTCCAGCCCACCAAGCCCTGCATCATTCCCAGACTTTTGTACACCTTAAGGAAGCAGTCCCCAACCTTTTTGGCATCAGGGACCGGTTTCGTGGAAGGCAATTTTTTCCCCTGGATGGGGTGGGTAGGAAGTGGAGATTATCAGGCATTAGATTCTCACAAGGAGCATGCAACCTAGATACCTCTTATGCACAGTTCACAATAGGATTTGCCCTCCTGTAAGCATCGAATGCCGCTGTTGATCTGACAGGAGGTGAATCTCCAGGAAGCGCAACCTCCTACTGTGTGGTCTGGTCCCTAAAAGGCCACAGATGGGTACCTGTCCGTGGCCTGGGACTTGGGGGCCCCTGCCTTAAGGGGCTTCACCAGCTCAGGAAGATGGAGATCTATGTTGACTTCAAGAACATCACAATGTGTAATTGATCGAGAGCTTCTGGGCTGAGCCATGCCTGCTAATGAAGTGTTTGTCAAGAGAAGTATTGGAAGAAAGCACGTGAGAAACACACTAGGACCAGACCGAGGGGAACCTTAACTGCTGGACTCAGAAATATGGACTTACTGCCCGGGCAACAGGGAACCATGAAAGTCTTAAGGGCTCTGAGCTTGGGACTGACTTGACAGCAGGGGGAGGATTTCAGGAAAATAAATCTGGCTGTTGCCATCAAGTGTTTGACTGCAAAAAGCAGAATGATGGCTTAAAGTGGCAAAAACCCTAAGAATTTTATTGGCTCATGAAACAAAGTCCAGAATAAGCCTTATGTACCCTGAGACTAAGACTTGGGATCTCCTTGTCTTCAGTTTGGTTTTCTTCACAGGCCCACGATTCCTCCCAGACAAAATGCATTAAAAATACTTTGTTCGACACATGAAAAAGTGCTCAGCCTCACTCATCATCAGAGA
>CAUYQG010011736.1:0-41788 GCA_963574415.1 Tarsius wallacei
AAAAATCAGCCGGGCGTGGTAGCGCACCTGTAGTTCCAGCTACTTGGAAGGCTGAGGCGGAAGGATCGCCGGAGCCCAGCAGGTCGAGGCTGCGGTGGCCGGGAGCGGCCACTGGACTCCACTCTGGGCGACAGAGTGAGACTCCAACTCAAAAAAAAAAAAGAATTCTGAACTTTAAATGTACCCCTCCTACCCCACTAGTGCACATTGTACCCAATAAGTAATTTTTTAAAATTTATCACCTCACTCCCATTCTCCCCTTCTGAGTCTCCAATGTCCATTACACCATTCTATATGCCCTTTGCAGACCCTTAGCTTAGCTCCCACTTATAAGTACAAACAGTGATATTTGGTTTTTTTGTTCTTGTATTACTTCACTTAGGGTGATGGGCTCCAATTCCATCCAAGTTGCTCAAAACACATTATTTCATTCTTTTTTATGGCTGAAGTGTATTTCATGGTGTGTGTGTGTGTGTTATATAATACGTATATATATATATACCACATTTTCATTGTCTGCTGATCAGTTAATGGACATTTAACTATTGAAATACTCTTTCAATGAGCTTTTCTTCAGCCTACTTCTGCTGATTACAGTGAAGATAATAACATAGGTCTCTTAACCACAAATAAAGACAATTATCCATAATCTCAATTTCATACATTTCGGTTCTCTTGTATCCAGACTACAAGATTCTTTTTTATCCCAATGGAAACTCAGCCCAATTAACATTTCACTGTTGCACAAAGCTTATGTGTTGAGCCCTATCTTTAACTTTCATACATTACATGGTCAGGTGTTGTACTCACTTCCTCATATATGTGTTTGACTCTTCCACATCTCTGTCTCTCTTTTTGCTATATTAGTTTGACAAAAAATACCATTCTGTTTAAATCTATGTAATATATGGTAATATTCACGCAACTGAATATGGTTGGAAAATATATCAGCACACTAATTGATTGCATTTTAAATTTTTGTGCAAAACATCAGGAATTCAAGTCCTAGATGTTTTCATCACACTTTATGCCCTCTCGTCAATCCTTCATAAAATTGTCTCCAATTCTTCAACCTCAGTTGACAGTAATTATATCCTAATTGAAACAACATGCTTAAATGTAGGCTAATTCTTCTTTTTCTCACTTATCTTTCATCCAATTTGTTAGAACACACTATGTGCTCTATATCAAAGTATATCCTTAATCTGAGCATTTCTCACATCTCCTGCTGTCATCCTGGCCTCAGCTATCATCATCTCTTGCCTAGATTACTGCAATTTCCTGATGATAGATCTAGCCATCAGTACATATTCTTCTGCAATCTGTTCTATCACAAAAGTCCACCTGTGTTAAGGTATTTTATTGTATGCAAATATTCACTGTCTTCTGTAAAAAGATTCTATTTTCTATTCCATTGACAAGACATTGAATGTAGGACAAGCTTTGGTCAATAAAATGTGAGAAAAAATGACGTATGCCCTCAGCAAGAATTTCTATGAGGCATATCATAGTTAAACTAGTCTTTCTTATTTCTCCTGGGGATTGGCAATCTTCTGATTACAATCACTTACACATTCTGGACTGTTGAAGGGATAGCATAGAGGAGAGTAAGAGCTGACCTGCAAAGGACATGTGACACAAGTTAAATAAAAATATTTATTATTGCAAGCCAATGATATTGCAATGTGGCTATATCATTGCAGCATAATCTAATAAAATCAGACTAATGGAGAGAGTACATTGAAGTGGAGTGCTGTCACAAAAACAAAAAGAAGAACCAAAATTTTGTGACATTGTTTCAGGAGCTAGGGAGTAGGCAAGCAAGAAAATGTGACTGCAGTCTGCTAAGATAGTATCTTAGTGAAACATTTAGTAAAACTGACACATATGATAACCAGGAAACCAAATAATATTCTTAATGAGCCTTAGGTTTTAGGTGAAGAGGTTTAGAAACAGAATGCTGTTAATGTATCTTTGTTATTTTTGTCTTTATTTGACAGGAAATTACATGAGCTAAGAAATGATCATCAGCTTTGTAAGCAAAGTTAAAAGATTCATTTGCTTTCCAAATAAATAAGTAAAAGAGAAAATTGAAAACTGCTATAAGATACAATAATTGATTAACTTATCCTTATGATAAGAGGTTTGTTCAGACATTAAAATTTATTAAGCTGAGACCCATTGAAATTCTTTCAATGACTTGGGGATAAAAGAGGAAGTGTTGGATGCAGCCTTCCCAAGAAAGCTTAATGAGCTCAAGGCAATTAAATTCAAATCTAGAAAGAGATAAATATGTTGTAAAGAATTGTAAGCACAGGGACTCACACACAAAACAGACTTAAATAGAAACAAAAATAAGATTCAAAAAGATTTAACCTCAGAAAGACATGGAAGCTGGATTAGAAGAAAATGACTGTAATTTAAGATGACCTTAGTACCATCTACTTTATACAGGCAGGACACGTGGCTAAAATATATTTTGCTTAGTTTCCACAGAGGAAGCATTCTCAAGACATTTCTCAGGTATAGCTGAACAAACAACAGAAAAAAATAAACCTTTCAGAAAGTGGACTAAAGAGCTATAGAGAAGAAAGACCTATAAAGCTGTGTACAGGAAGAAAACTAGTCTCTCATCAAGGAATTTTCTTTTTAACCACCAATGTGCATGGATCCCATTAAACTCTGCCCAAAATATTTCAACTGTTCACCAGTGACTGCTGTTTACTCTCTGTTCTTCCTCTTTCTTGATGAGAATGTTTAATGCAGTTGTCCCTTTTCTATTCTACACTGTCCCTTGCGTGGAAAGCAAACACTTTAATGCTCGTTTGTTGTTTTCTGTTCATAAATGTGCAAGAGTAATGTTTGGACATTATACAGAGATTAACATGAGACCCCATGGTTGGAAGTTTGAGTAGTTTCTTCTGGGTATGTGCTTTGCATACAGATAAGAGAAACTAATTGTGAACAAGAAGACAAACTCTGGTAATTTTTTATTATTCTCAATTTTTCACTACTGCCTTGTATAGAAACATTATGCTCTCTGCTTTATGGACAGCATGCTTGCTTTGAACTGGCAAAAGCCAATGGAAGCTAGTGGAATTAGCAAATGTCACATCCAAAGAGAATCTTTAACATCTACTACATCTTTCCTACTGCTGTTTCTCAGGGCAACAGGAATCACAAAACTGAGGCAGGAACTTCTTCAGCCTGGGTCACAGAAGGTACAATATTTATGAGTTAGTATTTTTATAGATAAGTCTTTGTGGGCAGGGGAAAGGTTATTCCACAACTTAAAAAAATATATTTTAGAAAATTGAAAATGAGAATTTGGTCACTGAAAATTTATATATGAGGTATGTGTGTGTGTGTGAGTGAATCAATACTATAAACTGAATAGCTTGATATTTACATTTTAAAAGATAAGCCAATTAGTGAGAAGTTCAATGAAAATAGTCATTATCCTGATAATGCAAACAGCAAATGAGAGTGAAATTTTTGAGAACTGTTCAAATATATGGAGAATATATTTAGGATTTCTAAAACCTATCAAAAAAGAGATTTGGAAGAAAAGGAAGGAAATAGAGTGTATGAAATAAATCACTAGAGAACAATGAAAAAAAATAAACTCTGCCTTTGAACAAAAAAAGGAGTTAAGTTGAAAAAGCGCAAGAATGCAAAGACCGATGAATATATAATGACTTCCAGTTAGAAATAGTTACAAAAGCAAAGGTCATCAACATATCAAGAAATATCAAGCAGACCTCAAAGCTTACTGGGAAAAAAAATGACCTTCTTTCTTCAGAAAGAAATAATCAGAATTAGATCAGTTACCATCAGCTAGATGGCATACTAGATAAGAATAGGCCAATATTTTCCGATCTCCAAGGGAAAAGTTTTACCAAAAAATATTCCATTCAATCAAAGAAAATTCCATTAAGGAAGTAAAATTTAGACTTATACAATGTAAATGTAAATACTAAGTCTATCTCCCAGTAAAATTCTATTACTCAACTATGCTATCTCCCAGTAAAATCCCATTACTCTTAGCTATAGAAAAATTCCAATCGACAGGGAATAAAAAATATCATCTAATTCCCTTTAAAATTGGAGATAAAAGATAATTTCTAAAAAGTGGCACACTGGTACAGATTTATTATACACTTGTACAAAAAGCTAATTTAGATATACATGTTTATGTTAAATAAAGCATTCACATTTTTACCTGTAACTCTACTTCTGGCACTGTATTGGATGAGTCACATCATTATGGAAAGAATCATCTGTTGTTTTCATTTTAAGATACTGAATACACCCCCATAACACAAGTCATCACCAGATTGATATTTTCACCTGGGATGCTTTATTTAGATCTTTGTATGACTAGATTCTGTTCATCACTTTGGTCTCTTTAAATACCTCCTTCTTGAAAGCACAGTAAATTGTTTACCACCATGCTCTAATTTATTTTATTCATGACACTAGCCACAGTATGTGACAGGTTTGTTGATTAGGTTATTTGTAAGTTGTTTATTTCTGTTCTTTTTCACTAAATCATAAGCTATACAAGTATGAGCAATGAGTTCTTGTTCATTGCTAAAACAAAACAAAACAAAGTCTAGAACAGAACCTGGTAAGTAGCAGGGGATTTAGGTATAATTGTGACTGAATACACAAATGAATAAATTCTTCAACATATTAAATTCTTCTGCAGTTCTTGAAATCAGCCCAATTTTCCCAAAGAACTAAGGGTTTCAGTTTTAAATAAACATAGAAAATAACCCTCTCTTCTTAAAACTTAATGTTTATGTTTGTCATTTCTGAGTTTCTTTCTCAGAAAACTGGCTCTCTTGTCCGGGTCACTTACATCCAGACAATGAGATGCTAGACCCCTCCCTAATTCCTGTATTCCAAATCTCTTCCTTAATCCTCCCTAATTTCTATATTCTACATTTCTTTCCCACCATATAAAACCCTGACTTCAGTGGGCTAGGCAGACAGACTTGAGAAGGAATTCCTTCTTTGTCCTTGTTTTATAGTACCCAAATAAAGGTTCGTCTTGCCTGGCAATACTCGCTGCCTCAGTGACTGACTTTTGTAACATTCACATGATCATTCTTCAGACCCAAATGAATAAAGCTCTTTATTTGATCAGAAATTATATTTTCTTCTTTTGATTATCAAAACTGTCACTTTGGTTAAATTATTTATCTGTTATTATTAAGCATAGTAAACGGTACTTAGTATAAAGAAATCAGAGAAAAGAGGAAACATTAAACAAATATTAACTCACGTAAATATATAAAGGAAAAATTGCATAATGGAATTTGTAAATGGTGTTAAATAAAAACATCTATTATAAAATTAGAGGTGTAAAATCTATCTGGTAGAACATTATTGCATATAAAATTAATTTAACTACTTACATTCAATCAAAATATATTATCTCATTGCTTTCTATGTTTGTTGGCAAACAGCTGACTGAAATGATTTTTAAACTGATTAACCAGATCATAATATTTATATGAACCAATAGTTATTCTCTCCAATTAAATAATAGGAATTGGATCTATCTCTATCTCTCACACGCGTGTGTGCGTGAATAATAATAGTGTGAGAAGAAATAAATGCTCTTCACTTATAAGAATTTTTATAGAAAGAGTTTATTTTCCAATTAAATGATTCATTTATCAGTTGTAATCTAAGTCCAGCATTTCGGTTGATTTGGAAATATCATGATTATTTACAGAAACCTTAAAAAGCAGTACATCGGAATTAATGAAATGTGAATGCTTTTCAAAATTTTCTAAATTTGCTCAGGTTTTACAAGTATATGACTGTTTTTTCAGCTCTTAATTAGTTATGTGAGTTCTATGTTTTAAAACAATTATAATAAAAACAAAATGAACAAAAATTATTCTCTTACATCAAGTTCCATTTAAGTTAATAATTACGATAGCTTTACAGAATATTTTTGTCCTCAAATTGTTCTGATTGTCCATTTTCTTATTTATTAATTGAATTTTAATGATTTCAGAAAGCGTGATCTTTTTATCACAATTGTTCTCTCAACATTTTCTGTTCATATATATATAGAGATTGATGATATTTTAATGATATGGTTGTATTAACAAGAAAAAAAGCAATATATTAAAAAGCCTGTTTAGCCTGATCTAATGCACTAAGGCTGATTTAATGTTTTAATATCTAATCAAAATTTAGGTAACTTAAAGTATAAACAAATCAAATATCTATGGATATATATATATATTTGAGTTGGAGTCAAATATACACATATATATTTATCACCTTTTTTTTTTTTTTTGAGTTGGAGTCTTACTCCATCGCCCAGACTGGATGGAGTGCAGTGGCCGCTCCCAGGCACCGCAGCCTCGACCTGCTGGGCTCCAGCGATCCTTCCGCCCCAGCCTTCCAAGTTGCTGGAAGTATAGGCGTGTGCTACCACGCCCGGCTAATTTTTGATTTGTTGTAGAGATGAGGTCTCGTCAAGTTGCCTAGGCGGGTCTCGAACCCGCGGGCTCAGGCAATCCACTCACCTCAGCCTCCCAAGGCGCGGGATTACAGGCTGAGCCACCGAGCCCGGCTAGGTTTCAGATCTTTTAATGGAAAGAACTGTCAAGTCATATCTTCTTCGTGTTCTTAGAGAAATACTGCTTTGTCAAGGGAGTTCTATCCCACTTGCTATTTACCTTTTCATATAAAAAGCAGTTTTGTCTTTTTTCGGAGCTGCCTCACAGCACATGGTTCTCCAGGGGACTCTTTTGGAGGCCATATTCCCTTCCTCACATAAAGGTGATAGCAACAAAAGAAAGACTCGTAGGGCAATACCTTGTTTCTATACAAACCTTCATTTTTGCTTACTCACCTTAAACATCACACATTTACCTTGATCTGACTCCATCATCCAAACTTGTGGGATTTTGTTTTTTTACCAAAGAACTGATGCTAAACAAGTTCTCCCAAGTTTCCAACATCGCCTTAAAGTGTCTGAAGCCATTCCAACTACATTTCGGACTTAGGGATATGCTACAGTTTATGATGCATAATTTTCTTAGAATTGAGTTATTTGGAAGATGGTTTCTTCTTTTGTTTGCTTTGCAGAAAAACCAGTTTCTCTCTTCTCTCTCTCCCTTTCCTACCTCCCTCCATTCTTCACCTCCTTCTCTCTTTCTTTCCTTCTCATTGTTGTTCAAGATTCTAGCAATGTTTTCCTTGTATTGTGTTAAAAGCTGTACTGTGTTAAATGTTATCTTGCTTTAGGGGGAAAGGGCATATGAATTAATTGACCATGTATTTGGAGATGAAATTTGGAGATTTCATAATAAAAAGGAGAAGTTGATAACATGGAGTTACAGAAAATATTTTATAATTTCAATTGTCCTGAAAAAGCCAAAGTGTATTACCAGCAAAAAACATGTCTTGTCATTAAATCTCTTATCATCTTTCCAAGATTTCAATAACAAAACAAAACAGAAAACAACATTCTGGCTATCAGGTGATAATTCACTGATCTCGAATCCCCTAAACGTACTGCAAATGTAACCCTGTATGACCATTTCTTGTGAACATCTCTTATTGGAGGACTTTTGACTTTGGGGACCCATTCAATTTCTGCTTGCTCCATAAATTGTGATGACTGGCCATTATGCTTCTACCCTGAATTTCTTGTTTCTCACTGTTTGATCATGTTTCCAAAGTTTTGCCAGCTTCTGAAAGACAAGGATTGTGTCTCAGCTGAGATAGTTACAATAGAAAGAACTCTTGATAAGAAAGCCAGGAATTTTATTGTGAATGTTGTTTTTTATGTGAGTCAATATTTTCTTCATCTTTTTTTATTTTCCATACCAATCGGATGCAAGAAAGAAAACTAAGAAGGGTCACTGAAGGTTTTGACCAGGGAAATGAGCCAATAAGTATTTAAATGAAGATTAGAAAATCAGCCTTATCATCTAGCTGGTTTTCTCATTAATGAGTTACATACATCTTTAACACAGGCTTACTTCATGTTTGCATGAGAGACACATTTTTCAGCTTTTTGAAAATTCTATTTAACACTTTGGGAAGTTCTACTGAGATTTCTAGTCAGCTTACCTTCTGTAGTTAGTTAAGCTGCGTTGCCCAAAGAGGCTCCTTATGGGTTATTTAGGCCTCTGTGTCTTTTCTTAATTTCCGTGGTGAATCTTCACAGTCAGTATAAGTTTGCTCTGGTTGCCTTCTGTTTTTTTCTCCTTTCTTTCTTTCCTTCCTTCCCTCTCTTTCTCCCTCCCTCCCCTTCTTTATCTTTATTTCTTTATTTTTTTCTCCTTAACTCTGTGCTTTTGTTTTTAATCTCTGCTTCAAGCTCTTGGCTGAGTTGGGCTTCAGTTCTGGTTTGCACACGTTCACTTGTTACTGCCAGTTGGAGGCAGCCATAACTGGTGGTTCCATTAGGTAACCTTTGTCAAGTGAAGAAGATAGGAATCTAAGTTCACTGAGTCAGAGGTAACAAAATTGTCTTAAATATTTGGTTTGTGTGTTTGTGAAAGATGTATTGCTTCCTCTGGAAGGTAGAAGAAATCTTTCAGATGTATATTGGTGCATTTTTGTCTTCTAGGTTATTCTGTCCCGTGGGTCAAAGTTATAAAGCCTAAACTGTAAGCTCTCTACATCTATAACTAAGATGAGGCTTTGCCTCTCATTGGGTGAGTGATATATATATATATATGTATATATATATATATTTATTTACTTATTTATATATTTATTTATATATATTTATATTTATATGTATGTGTGTGTTTGCACATATATACATGACATATTAATAAATTAAATTATGTCCTCTCTTCAATTGGTTTATGTACATTAATAAATGTCCTGTCTTCTAATTGGTTTATGTACATTAATAAGAACTTCTTACATCGAATATTCCAATTCCCAGAAAACAAAGAAACTAAACTTCTAATGATTTCATTATACTAGGTTAAAAAACAAAAAACTTATAAAAACTGCAAATAAAAAGCTAAGATCATGGAATAAAAATGAATTCCTGAACAAATCAGACTGGTGAGATAAATTTGCTTTCAAAACATCTGTATGTGTTTCTTTGATTTTATTGGCATATCGTATAATACAAATGTATATCTTATTTTATTTTTAAGGAAAAAAGTTTCTTGTTTTTAATTTAATTTTATTAATTAGGAGGCTGACTAGTCTAATCTTCCTAAACTTCTTATACTGGTTTACTTCCTAAAGAAGCTTACACCACTTACATATGCTTCAGATTATAAATAATATTATGTGTTTAAATTGAATCATAATTCTGACAAATGAGTTATTTCAATAGTAATTAGGTTCTGTGGTGTGTCAATTTAAATATAGTTGCCAAATCCTCTAGTTAATTTTAAGGTCTTAGACCAATACTAATTGAGTTTCTTAATATATAATTTTTGAATAGTTCGTTAATTTCTAAGTAAGATGAAATGCTACCAAGAAAAAGAAATGTGTATGTTCTTAGCTTCTTACTTTGATACATTGTAGAATGGCTATTCCACTGGTTAAAATAAACAAAGATAATGATTTTTTTGCCTTTTTAAAAAGGTATAAGATGCAAAATAGGTATTTGTGCCTGCAGGGTTTGTGTTATACATGCAAATGAACTTTGCAGTGCTATTAAAATGTGTACATATGACAGTTGTCACCTACCTCCTAGTTCTCTCTGGGAAATAGATGTTTTGTACTTTGTTAAAAAGTTATAATTGGCATACATGAATGAGACTCTCCTAGGAGCAATGTTCGCATAGAGGCGCAGTTTAGTACAAAGGGTAATGAGGTGTTTTGGTCAGGTGAAAAAGAAGATAGTTTTGTTTAAAATAAAACTAATTACTTTATTATTCTGGTTTTTCTGAAATGTGAAAGTAGATATTGAAGAATAAAATATAGATTCGTTTTGCAGAAGGGAATTCTATTTGTTTGGATGATGTAATGAGCAAATAAGGAGTTTGAAAAGAAGCAATACAATAAGCTAATCTTTTGCCAAAGGTGATTTCCTTTTGTTGAGTTTATTCAAAATATTTTTTTAAATAGCTGTGATTCCTTTGGTATTGAATATTATACTGATACAAATCAAAGAGCATTAGATGTTCTATTAAAAGGACAAGATTGTCTTGGAATATTTGTCTGCTTTTCTTTACCTTCTATGATATCTGATGAGAAAACAACTAGTACCTGTTCTGTGGCTTGAAGCAGAGACCGGCAAACTACAGCCTGTGGGGGCAAATCCTGCCCATCAACCGTTTTTTGTAAATAAAGTTTTATTTACACAAGCCTATTCACAAGTTGTCTGTGGAGCTTATCTCATCATTCTCAAAATCTAAAATCGTTACTCTCTGGCCCTTTGTAGAAAGTTTGCTGACCCCTGGCTTAAAGCTTCCAATCCTTATAGGTAGTAAGAAAGCCTACTTGACTGGCCAGGAACCTTAATAGAGAGAGGAATTCATCCACATTTATAGGCCTTGCAAGCGAAATTGGTAGAGATACATGTCTCGGGTTTGGTTTTCTGGCCTAGAAAAGAAAATAAGGGCAATAAAACATATCTCCAAAACAGTAGAAACTATTCCATTTCTTCAGACAGATGTTAATTTTTTGGCCTTACAAGCTGCTTAATGCCATATAGCTCCAGATTTGCTGACAATATTAAAAGGTGGCTTATGTGTGTTAATTAACACTTTTTACTGCAACTACGTAAATGAATCAGACCCAAATAATAAGACCAGCTTTTCATAATCAAGAATAATCTTTGGAGGTTATTTATGATAAAGAAGGAGACTGTTAAGAAAAATTATTTAAGTCGGGATCGGTGGCTTTCACCCGTAATCCCAGCACTATGGGGGGCTGAGGCGAGAGGATTGCCTGAGCCCAGGGGCTCAAGACCAACTTGGGCAACTTGGTGACACTTCATCGCTACAAGAAATTAAAAATTAGCCAGGCACGGTAGCACAGGCCTGAAGTTACAGCTACTTGGAAGACTGAGGCGGAAGGACCACCTGAGCTCAGCAGGTCAAGGCTGCAGTGACTGTGAGCGTGCCACTGCACTCCAGCCTGGGCACCAGTGAGACTCCCACTCAAAAAAAAGAAAAGAAAAATTATTCAAACAATAAAAACAGACCAAAGGGATTACTGAATGTCCTTTCAGTGTACTTCTGAGTGTTTTCTAGCAGGCTCATCTACTGACTATCTGATTATCTGGGGCGGGGATCTTCAAACTCTAGCCCACAGGTCAAATATTGTGACTACTTTTATTGGTAAACAAAGTTTCACTGGAACACAGCCACACCCATTCATTTAAATACAGTAAGTCTCCTACATACCAATGAGTTCTGTTCCAAAAGCCTGTTCATAAGCTAAATTAGTTTGTAAGTCCTATAAAGTTAGCCTATGTATCCAACCACAATTGACTATATAGCACTGTACTGTAATAGGTTTATACTACTTTTCACACAAATAATACATAAAAAACAAATGAACACAAAAAATAAAGACAACATGTTTAAACTGACAGTATAATACAGTGAAAAGTACAGTAGTAAAGTATAGTACATCAGTTGTCATACATGGGCTGGCATCGAGTGAGCCGCCTGTTACTGACTGGAGGAGGGAAAGGAGGTGAGAGATGGTAGAGCGGAAGGATGGTCAGCAGTAGGAGATAGAGGGCCAGCTGCAATTTCACTCATGCCTGATGCTGATGGCACAGATTTCTGGTTCCTTGCTGGATTCAATTCTATCTACCCTCTTGAAAAAACGATTCAGTGATGTCTGAGTAGTGGCTCTTTTTTTCTCATCATGGATGACACTGTAACACAGATTACATTCTGAACAGCTGTTGCAGCATTTGTTACAGTTCTGCAATCAAGTCCTATGCCTTAAAAACCAGCAGAGCCTCCTCAAATAAAGAAAATCCTCTTGCTATGTCCTGTGTGAATCTCTTTGATTCTTTTACTTCTTCTTCCTCTTGTCTCTCTTCATCCTTTCTCTGGGCCTCCAATTCCATCAGGTCTTTACTAGTAAGCTCCTCATGTTGCACAGCAAAGAGTTCAATGAAGTCGTCCTCTTGAAGGTTTAGCTCCAACTTCTCACTGAGGGTCACAAAATTGCTGAAAACCTCCTTGGACTCTTCATCCACCTTCTCAAACCCACAAAAACCATGAGCAAACTGCTCGTGGTCTTCCAAGTGACAATGTACCCCAGACATATGAACTAACTTATGTGATTGGACATGTGAATGCACGTTCCCATCTTTAAAGGTTCACAACTTGAAGGTTCGTATGTAAGGGCCTTACTGTATTGTCCATGGTTGCTTATGTAGATAGAGATGAGTAGTTGCAACAGAGACCAGGTGATCACAAAGTCCAAAATATTTGGTCTCTGACACTTTACTGAAAAAGTTTGCCAGTCTCTGCTCTTGAGATGTTTCTCTTTGCTTGACCTACTAGCTACTATTGATTAGGGTAGTACAGAGGTTGACTGATAGAAAACTGATAGCAATGCAAATGATTGTCAGATAAGAATGAAAAAAATTGTTTGATAGATATCCAAAAGATTTCTTTCTAACAGAGATAATCTCAAAAGTTGAAGTTTTCTTACACAATAGAATATTAATTGGCTTTGTATAGAAATTAATCATCTCATTTAAGCATTTTTTTTCTTTTAGCCACTTTCTCTAGTTCTCTTTTAAAAGCCTCAAAAGAGGCTTTTTGCTTGCTTTCTCATGAATTAATTAATGCAAAATTTAAACCACATACAATTTCATAGACATTGTTATTGATAAACAGTAAAGTCTGATAATATTTTTGTTTTGGAAAAATTATGGAAAAGCTATACTAGGTGATGGTTTATGTAAAAACAGTCTAAAGAACATTTTTTACTTATCAATCAAATTTGAAAATGCAGATAAACTAAGACAGAAAGATTTTTTCCTTTAGGTATAAACCCTAATGAACATGTACACAAGGATACATGTCCAAGAATGTTTACAATTTTTTTTTGTAATATCAAACATACAAACAAGCCTGGATATAAAAGCATTCACCAACAAGAGAGAAACAAAACCATAATGTATGCATACAACATCCAAAAATAAATGCATTGCAGATCTGTGCAACAATATGGAAGGATCTTACAACACAGTGTTGAGTTTAAAAAGCAAGTCAAGGAAGAGTATAAACACTATGATTGCATTTATATAAACTTAAAAATCATGCAAAATCATCATAAATTATTTGGGGATATATGATAAAATTGTAACGAAAAGCATGTGAAACTAACACAAAATTCAAAATAGCGGCTATCTCTGAAAGCATAGGAAAAGGCTTAGAATCTAGGAAATGTCTAGAGAGAACTTTATGGGTAACATGCATGTTTTCTTTCTTAAATTGGCAAATAATTGAAATTTTGATTTATAATCATTCTTTTTTGCTTGTTTGTTTCAATTTTATTTTATTACAGAGATGTGGTGTACAAGTGAGGATTAACTACATAAGTAGGCTGCATGCAGGTGAAATTTGGGTTTCCAACTGACCCTCAGTTCCCCTGGTAGAGGACCACTGTAATCATTCTTTAAATCTAATAAATATTTGTAAAATCATCAACATTTAATAAAAACAAATCTTAAAAAACAGTCTTGCAGTGACAACCAAGATATGAGCCAGGAGGAACTACATATGTTTAGTCAATTCTCTTAGGGTTTAGACCTAAGAGAAAATTTTTTCTGTCATAGTTTATCTGCACTTTCAAATTTTCTAGGCAAGTAAAAATTGTTCTTTAGACTGTTTTTACATAAACTGTGAATTAGTCAAGACTCTTTAGGTTGCAAATGGGCAGTAACAAAAACAGGTTTAAGCAAAAAGTGATTGTATTGGCTCAAATGAATGTAAAATCCACAGCCTCGGCCATAGCTCAATGGAAAGGAATGGGAGGGAAGAGTGAAATCAAACTATGCCCCAGACCCAGAATCCTCTGAGCTTGGCTTCCTGTGATGCTCCCACTATGTGATGGCTCTTCTCCTAGGCTGACCAGATGGCTGCAGCAGCTCCATCTCATAATTTCTAGGTTCAGGCCTTTAGTTCAAGTGCAGTTAGGAAAGAAAACACATCTCTGACCTAATAATCCTAGCAGAAGTTGTCATTTGTGTTACGTTGGCTCATTTTGGATTATATGGCCATCCTTGACCTGCCACTGGCCAGAGGTTTGCAGTGCTCTGATTGGCTGGAACCGGACCACAGGCTCACCCCTTGAGTTGGAGTTGGAATTAGCTATATTTGACCTGCATAACCAAGTGTGAAGAACAGATAGATTGTCAGAAGAAAACAAAGGTTCTTTCCTCAAAAAGGCAAAACTAGCCTAGGTGCCAACATCAAAAGTCAAACAACCATCTGAGAATCTAAGTTACTCACTCAGTGAGTCTGACCAGAAAGCCTAATCCAATTTAATTAAAGCAGGAGAAATGGCCTAGAGGGTGCGTACTACCTATGCCTGGGCATCCCAGAAAGCTAAGCCTGAAGCAGAGGCATCCATGCTTTTAATTCACAGGTGACTCTACAGAACCAGAGAGAAGGGTAAGGAGAATGTAGCAGAGAAGGAAGAGACAATTGATGAGGCGATCACCATTCAGTGGGGCAGGTTGCTCCGTTCTCAAGGACCATCTACCCACAAGTGCTATAAACTGCTGCCACTACAACTGATTAAGGTCTACTTTGTAAGTTGCATATGTATAATGCTGAGGAAAGAAGTCTCGAAACAAGAAGCAAGAGCATAGGGGTGAGGTGAGGTGCTGCCAAGTTGTAACTGTGTGAAGGTGCTTTCAGCCCTTGCAGAGCTGGTTGTTGCATACCAGCTGCAACAAGAAGCAGATGAGATAGACTGGATTTTTCACTGTGCCTTGGGTAGGGAGATATGAGTGTAGACCTGTGAAGAGTCCTTGCTGTTACCCCACAATATTCTTCATAGTGCATTCCCATCACACCAGTAACACAGGAGTGATTCCTCTCTCTAGTCTCAGAGGCTTTAGGCCTTCATTGGTCCAGTTGTTGCTTCTCAGAAACTGTCTTGAGGCAGCACTGTCTGGTGCACCACCAGGGCTCAGGTAGGAGTGGGTTCTCTAAGGTACATCACTGATTTGCCCGGTAATGTGTAAATTGACTACCCAATTCCTGGGGTAAGTTTCAGCATAAAATCAACATCAAGTCAGGGTTCTTGTGCAGCTCCTCTCACTCTGCCCTCAGCCCAGCAACCATCAGCAAAAGTGGACACTTGGGGAAACTCAAGGCAGCAGAGTGAGCATGATAAAAGGATGAAAAGCATTGCCAATAATTTGACTGAAGGAAGCAGAGAGGGCTTCTAGAATATGTGGCTTGCAGATGGACAGGAGAATGGTGCTCACAGTAAAGGGACTGTTTTCTTGTTGTGTGAACTGTTATAGCTCCTTGAAGGTTAACTTTTCATGTAGCATTCTGCACTGCTCTGATGGGTAATTGGTTTCTGGGAGGTCAGCAGTGCCTCATGAAAAAGCCCATTTGAAAAAAAATCAATCTGAAACATTAAAGTGGAAATAATTCCATGCTTAGCCACAGAAACTACAGAAACACATTTCATTGATGAAAAGCTTTTAAAAATAATACAGACCTTCATTTCCTAACCCATAAAATGAGGGGGTTGGATGAGGTGATCTTGAATGTCATTTGTTTTCCTTTGTCTTGGTTGCTAGGAAGCTTACGACTTCAGTTGCTTCAGATTTTAAAGAGGAGTTTGGGGCTTGGGTTTGTTTCTCTCTCTCTCTCTCTCTCTCTCTCCCTCTGGCCTATTCATCTTTTCAGGCTGTTATTAACAGCTTCGGTATATATGGGTCTCTAGGTTTACAGTGAGCCATGGTCAATCCCTTTGGTAAACATATATAACCAAAATCCCTTCCATCGCTAATACTCAATGATTCTAACAATGCCTATACTTTCTTTTCCCATCTGAAAAACGTAAGCAATAGTTCCTGCAGCTTTTCTTACCTGACTGCTGTATCTTGGGTATACTGAAGCATCTGATGTGAATAGCAGCAGGGATGGTCTTCCAGTGCCCTGTGTTCTCAGAGCTTGACCCTTGACTATGACAATCTTGGAATGTTCCATTGTCCCAGCTTTCATCATGACCCTGTCTCCCTCCCCAAGCGCAAATTCCATCTCTGCCATTCTTCTTGGAGGTACAGTCAACAGAATTATGTCACTGTGTATCTCTCCCACATTCCATCCTCCTCCATCAGTGGCAAAAAGACATCTGGTATATCAAAGGCCATCTTTACCCAGGTCTATTTAGGTCCTTCAGAGGGTCCAGCAGACTTGGCACCAGTGCACTAAATGAACTTTGTGACTGCTGGGCCTCTTACCAGGTTGTTTCTCTCCATTTCGGAGATTATCTTTTGAGTAAAAAGGCTGGAGAGCACAAAGAAATGTCGCCTGACCCAGCTCCTTCCCTTGCCCATGGGCTTATTAAATCATCCATCTCGAGGGGCCAGAACTCTTTTTGTGATATTCTGTTTTAGTTACTGCCCTTGAGTTTCCCTTTGTCTTTTTTTCCTTTTCATTCTATCTTTTTCTTCTTTCATCATGTCTCTTTTCTTTAGGAATAGTGTATAGGTTGTTTTATATTCTACAGCTTAGGTTCCATATTTTGAAACAGAGGGAAATGACTTTCATACATTCTTTTTTAAGTTCACTGTGGTAGTCTAGAAAAAAAATGAGGTAAACCTGTGGCTTATCACACATATAAATTTTGGGCTTGTGCCTTTCAGGGGTGTCATTGGTCTTTGTGAAGCGTCTCATGTGGAGCTGCATATTAATGCGCATTTTCTTCTTGTCACTTCAGGTGGAACATCCGTTCCCGACTGCAATTGTGAACTGGATGTGTGGAATCCTCAGCAAGGCCCTGGCAGGTGGGTCCTTGTTGGCCTTGATGAATGGTTGAGGGTAGCAGGGCGATATCTTCCTCCACAGGCCCGAGGTGAGTGGGAGCACACAGCGGAAGACCAAGGAAGTGAACCCACATGTATGCGTCTCTCATATGTGCTTTACCTATGTTCACAAACTGTCATTTAATTTTGACAAATGATTACAAAACAACTGACAAGCCATTAAACAGATGAAAAAACTGAGGTTCCCAGAGATTAGGTCTTTCCCAAGGTCACTCTGCTAGTGGGTGGTAGAGCAAGGATTACTACCCAGGTTTGTCTGACTGCAAAACTCATGTTTTTTTCCCCCCCAGAAAACACGCAAAGTGCTATACGTGCATTTTCTCCTTTACTCATGGTAACAACCCTCTAAGATGGATATTAGTATACTGGATTTACAAGTGCAGAAACCGAAGCTTAGCAAAGTTAATTAACTTGCCTGAGTTCATGTTGTTATGAAGTGGCAGGGGCATTCCAACTCCATCTCACTTTAGAGCCTACATTTGTGTTTACCCCACTAAACAGCCACAGCACTTGATTTCACGGAGGGCGGCATAAAGTGCTCAATCTTAGGTTCAGAGCAGCCAGGTTTTGGCCTTCAGTAGGAAAGATTCCTCAGATGTTCTTTTTGGCTTCCATCAATATGTACTTAAGCCCCAGGGAGTTTCCCCAGACAAACAGTGAGCTGCTCTCCCCAAGACAGGCGTATGTGTCAGCACACCCATTTCCCTCAGCCCCGAGTTCTGCAGCTCAGTCAGGGCAGCTGCACCATCAGTCGCCCATCTGGCAGGAGCTGCAGCCACTTATCTCTAAAGGATGCACCAGGAACGCGTGACAAAAGGCAGCAGCTTTGCTGCCCATGGCAGGATCTCATTTGGAAACCCAAGCAGGGGGCCCAGAGTCCTGCAGTCACTGCTCTGCAGGCCCAGTCGCCCTGGGACAGATCTGTTAACTTTGGTACATAAGAACTGTTAACCAGGGTTTTTGTTGTCCCTACCATCCTTCAAGCAAAACAGCATAAGCAGCACCCCTGCCCTAAAGTAGAAAAATACCTACAGAGACAGAACTCACTGGGGAAAGAAAAAAAAAAACAAAACCCAACTGTCTCCACAGCGTTCTATACACCCATCTTCCTGGTGCACTCAAATTTCTATTTTAAAAACAAATCCTTTCTCCTTCTCATTCTGGCAGCCCCCCTGAAACTATTGAATTCTTCCCTGAGTTGATTTAATTATTTTTCAAAGAAGCAGGTGAGAAGCACATGTTACCAGGGAAGAAAAATGAAAGAACTGACCTGACGGTGGGTGGCTTTGACATGGGTGCCTTTCCAGAGCTCTAGCCCATAGGCTGGATGGCAGGCAACAGTTGTGCCTTAGATAGCAAAGGAGCTACCAAGAAATAGAGCTCAGAAATCTCAGTAAAGTTCAGTAAGGATCCCAATCCCTGAGAACTGTGAAGCAGACCCTGAAGTCTTTCCAAGATGGCAGAAAGGTCTGGCTTTGAAGAGAGGCTCCCTGCGTCCATCCTCACATGGATCAGGACTACTCATGCAGTTCTGTCCATAGGAGAGCCACCCATGGAATGAGAATGCATTTGTCCCCACAGAAAGGAATAAGCAATGGTGAAGTTGAAAGGGACTGAGTGGAAAGGGAGAAAACAAGGCCCGCAGCGCTGGTAAGGATGAAGGCGCAGGGTCTGGACTCAGAAGCTCCAGGGAATGTCAGCTTCTTCATTCCAGAATTCCCTGAGGAAAGGGATACATGCCAAAACATGGTATGCTTTGACACTAGGGTGAAGCCTGTACTTATGGAAGCTATTTTGTCTCCAGAAGCAATAATTGTTTAAGACCCCAAAAACTTGACTGATAACAAGACAGAAGAGAAAAAATATGAGACCGTGGAATGATACCATTGGGAACAAAAGAGTAACATCCTGACATTCTGTTCTCCATAGGGAAACCCTGAGATACGTCACAGAAGGTCATATTTTTCCCCAGGTCATCATTCTTAAAGGCTAGTGATGTCCCTGAAACACATAAGGCTTATAACCTTGAAACTGAGAAACATGTTCATACTAATGTATGATAACTCTACCTCTTCCAAGTGGGCCAGGTTAATAAGAAAGCCTACATTCCTCCTATCTAGGGACCACCCTCAGATGGCCACCAGTTAAGGCTGCCACCTAGCATGCACACAGAGCTCCCTAAGCACAGCCCCCATCTGGGAGACTGGATTCTTGTCCTCCACCTCAGATGTCTGGAAGCTGTACTTTATTCCCTCAGGAGATCAGACTTAGGCAGTTATCACTGCTTCAGTCAATTGAGAATGCAGAAGTGATTCTATGTGATATGATAAGTCATAAGAGGCCATGCAACTACCACCTGCTTCAGATAGTGGCTCCCTCTCAGAATCCAGCAACTGCTAAGAGAGGCTCCAGCCACATGGAGATGCCATGTACAGGTGTTTTAAGTCTTTGAGTAATGCCAGCCTAGGCGCCAGATATGTGAAGAAAGAAGGTGCCCGTTGATTCAAGCCCCCAGCTATTTGAGTCACCCTAGCTAAGGCCCAAGACATCACAGAGCAGAGACAATGAATAGTTTGCCGTGAAAATGAAGAATAAAAACTTAGTTGCACATATGGCTTGATGTAGGATAGAACAAGAAAAGTACACGGACGGCAAAGAAATGAGTCAAAAACTATGATTTCAGCAGAAACTGGAGCTTAGATCCAAAGGTCACCAGGCAAATATAATATCCCCCAAGTTAGAAGGATCATAGTGAAGCAATGGTCTTTCTGCAGGATTTGGACTGGGTATTTGAGACAACTGTATCCAGATCTTTAAGGACAGCATATGTCTGGCAATAATCTGGTGGTAAGATGATCTGTAAGAGTGTGGATGTTTAACCTGCGTGTATGAACATGAATGGTACTCCGTATTTTTAAAGTGCTAACTCTCAGTAGAGGAAACACATCAGAATCTAATGGAGTCTTTAAAAATTATAACCCCGCTCCACTAAGTCGTTATCTTTAGGATATGGCCAAGGCACTTGTGGTTTTCAAAATTGCTCTAAGGAACTCTGCACTGGCCTCTGGGTCACAGAGAATAACTGAATGGGTCACATTTTTGTCCAGGGTGACTTACCACCTTAGCCACACAGTTTTCTAACTCCACAGGAGCCACATGTCTTTGGTGGGCTGGCTTGAATCTTGTCACTCTATAATAGGAAACTAGTCCTTGAAAGAGAAATCCACTGGGCTTGGTGGCTCAGCCTGTAATCCCAGCGCTTTGGGAGGCCGAGGTGAGTGGATTGTCTGAGCCCGCGGGTTCAAGACCCACCTGGGCAACTTGGCCAGACCTCATCTCTACAATAAATCAAAAACTCGCCGGGCGTGGTAGCACATGCCTGTAGTTCCAGCTACTTGGAAGGCTGAGGCAGAAGGATCGCCGGAGCCCAGCAGGTTGAGGCTGCGGTGGCTGGGAGCGGCCACTGCACTCCAGTCTGGGTACAAAGTGAGACTCCAACTTAAAGAAAAAAAAAAGAGAAATCCACTGGGCAGAGAAAAGACTCTTCCAACATGTACAAGAAAGCTATTCCCAAAGAAATAAAGTTACCCTGTCTCTATAAAGTGATTTTTGGAACTTCACTCTGAAACTCTTTCCTGAATTCAGGGACAAAGAGCAGAAAGGTCATGTTTTCAAGTGTGTCAGCTAAACTGATGTTGTCTTAAGAGAAATGCCGTCTCATAATATTAAGACTCCAATTCTTTTCTCCCCACAAAATTAACCATATAAACACCCGGAATAGCTGCTTTTATGGCATAGCTGAAAGAACAAATATAAAATGATATATGATAACCATCTATGTATTTGTTATCTAGGATTTAACTGGATTTCTTAAAGTGTAAAGATCAAAGGAAACTATTATTCATTTTGGTAAATAAGATACAGTTCCTTTTATATTTTGCAATGTTTTCATTCTGAATAATTTCAAGATAAACATGATGAAATATATCATTTCTTGCTAACACTGTTTTTATTTTTCCTATGCCCTACATATTGTTCTAACACTTTACATGTACTAAGTAGTTTAATCCTCACAACCCCATGAGTTAATTATTATTTTTATCCTCATTTTACAAAAAAGAAAAAGAAAAGAAAAGAAACTGAGGCATAAAGTGGTTAAACAGCTTCCCAAAGACCACATGTGTGATAGATTGTAGAGCTATGATCTCAGCTCTGGCAGTCTGGATCTAGACATTACCCATGTCTACACCCCAGTGTTTTGTTGACTTTGTGATTGTCACAATGGCACATTAAAAATCCTAATCATTTGTGGTCTCATAAAACAAATGTCATTCTGCTGGCAGGAGACAGTTTGGAAATGACACAGGACTTTGTAGAGTTCTTCTCATCCCTCATTCTATCCTCTGAATTAGGAGAACTGTTAGATAATTCACACGTTTCAGGAAATCATTAACAAATATTAAACAGAAGGGTCAGCTCAGCTAGTCTTTACTAGGCTGGTCCAGGAGAGTAGTTCAAGCATTCCTGCAGAGTGCAGGCAAGCTCAGTTGGAATCATAGGACAGAACTCTTCACAGGAGAAAACCATTTCTTTCAAATTCTAAAATAAGTTCCATCTGCAGCCTCAACTTTCTGGCATTTATACCTTCAAGATTGTGTTTTCCATTCTCTCCTGAGCTGCCTGCACAATCTTAGTTGAGAGAACTACTTTCCTCGGTCTCCACCTTTATAGATTTTTCTGAGCAATTGATTTTAGGGTACATTAAAACATCTGTATATGCCTCTATTGGACAAGTAGCATGTGAAAATAGGAAAATAAAAATCAAATCACAAATCCAAAGAACCAAGTTGTAGTTCTGGTTCTGGGAATGACTAGCAGAATGACCTTGAACTTACTATTCCTTTGCAGTGGACCTAAAAAGTGCGCTCATCTATAATATGAAGGTCCATCATATTAATTCAAGCAGAAAATATTTTTAAAGTGCCTTTTTGTGCTAAACACAATAAAAGGCACTTGGGAAATGATGGTGGAGACCCAGTCTTGATCTCCATGCAATTCATGGGTGTTTGTTTTTCTACTGTAGGATACGGCACATATTGTAATTGACATCAGTGTAATAAGTGATTTTGGCAGGGTGGGAAGGGCATGCAAGAATTTGGAATTGATAATCCCCAAAGTCCTTTTATTTAGGTATAATTTTCACAATATTTAACAGGGTTAAAGAATTGTACTGCCGAGTCCAAAAAGATACACCAGCATCACGCACCAGTTAACTATCAGCTCTGCCTCTGTGGTCATAGCAAACACTGCTATCTGCCTCATTTCTTCTTTGCTAACAAAGCTTGGTTTTGTCCAGGTGGCAGTGTGCCAGATCCCAGGAGATGAACTGTGGTTGTTCTCAGTCAAGCATCTGGACACTATCTCCTCTGTAAGTGATTGATCTAGGGGCAGTATTGGCTCAATTCAGACCAGTGAAATGTAAGATGAAGTCTGTGGGAGCACTTCCAGAAAAGATTTTCCTCCCGAATGGAATGAGAGGGTCACCAGAAAAACCCTCTCTCACTTGCTATTTTGTTCACTCTTTGTTCTGTCTTACTGCTCTGGCCACTCTCCTAATTCCTACCTTTGGGCACAGTCATATGAAGCTCTGAAATCTAGTGCACAAGTAGTCACTGGCATCATTAAGGGAAGGACAAGAAAATCTCAGATGTATTCACCAGCTCCGGATTGATTTGTTGCACCCATCTAGAATCCAATTGCCTACAGATTTATCTTTCAGTAAAAAATAGATATCATAAGGTTGAAGCCACTCTGAGTTACATTTTCTATTATTTGCTGCTAAATGTATTCCTAACTCATGCAATGGTATAACATATTCTGACACTAAACTTCCTATTTATGAACAAGAGAAACTTCTTGTATAAAGAACAGACTCTTAACTTTATCATTCAGGCGGACCCAGCTCAGAGGTTCCCCTAGAGTGGAATGCTTGGAAGGTTTTGCTTTTTAACATAAATCAGTCTAAGGGAATCCCCTCCCTTGTTCTAAGAAGCCAACCAGTCTGCCCCGTTTTCTAATCTGGAACTGCTCTAGCAGCTCGGGTCTTTCATGCCATGTGGAGATGTTATGGCAGAGACTCCCCTCTTTGTTCCCTGGTGGGACTTCCGGGCTCAGTCAGAAACAAAGCTGGCATAGCAGGACATAGGTCTTTATTCCCTCCATCCTTGTGGAAAAGAGATTGTTTAACATAATGGCATTGTTTAAAGTTATGCTAAGGGTTAGTAAATAGCCTACAAAGATCTTTTTTAAGTTTGTATTACTCCAGAAAGTGAAAGACACATCAGTGATATGCTACGCCTAGGGGAAGGACCCCAAACCACATCGTATCCAAACCTCTTTTCTTCAGGATATTAGGCTGACAGAAGTAGGATAAGCCATGTGACTATGCTTGAATTACCTGAAATATAAAGCTAATTATTTGGAGATGGATGAATGTAGGGTGAGATGAGGATTCAGTAGGTCCCAGTGAATAAGGAATGTGAACTAAGGTTGAAACATAACAGAGAACTGTTATAGGAATAAAATGTCTCTGAGGTTAGGATATGCAGGGAATTGTGGAGAGTTTAGAGGTAGCACATGGCATAAAAGTCATGAAACTGAAGTAGCTGCTTGCTCTGGAGTGATTTTTTTGGCAGATTGGAAACCGCTGAGGAAGCATGTGCTAAATTATTGACTACCTGGCAGAAACAGGATGGAAGGACTCCCAATTTTTGATGAGGTTAGAAATATTTTTACATATGACATTGACGAGTGGAGAGTGTCATGAGGTGAGATGAATTCTGTGAGGATTAGCCAAGTGCTAGTGGAAATCTCACAAACCTCGGCTCTGCTAACCCACCTCATGCATTTTGAGAAGCTTGAGGGATTCACCCTGTTATTACAATGAATTCAGTCGCAAGAGAACATGAAGCTGCCCATGGTCAGGGAAACAAACAGCTTGGGGTGCCTGAATTGTGATGAGGCATTGACAGAGGAACAAATTCACAAGTTTTTCTTTTAACAGGGAAAGAGTGAACTTTTAGGCACATTCTTGGAATCTCCTTTGACAAAGGAGGCCCCATCTTCTACTTTTCATGAGGGAGAAAGCACTGCCGACAGGTGGCATTGCAAAAACTTTAGAAGGGCACATGCCATCAAAGGGCCGGGCCTCTTGTTAGACCAGTTAAACCTCAAAAAGCTCTTGGTTCTATTCCATGTGTCTCCCCCAAGCCCACTCCAACCAAAGACTTTCAGTGTCTTCTCCATGAGGTTCATGGTGTCACCCATGAATACAGAGAGAGATATGCCAAACTGTGCTAGACAGCAAGTATCAGATATTTTCATATGCCAATCAACCATGAATGACATTGGGTCCACATTTGGCTACCTCATCCAATGGGGCCTCTATGGTGTCAGCCTAGAAAAATGCCTTATCTGGCTCCCACCCTCCTGCATGGCCACACAAATACCATATTTCTCCTAATACAATCTTGCACGTTTAACTTGCCTTGGCATCTGTTCCTCAGAGGACCAGGAGGAACACAAGAGTTTACTAGATCATGCATTCTCAACATGAATGGTATCACCCCCAAGGAGGTAAAAATTGGTTCTTGGTGTACAAGAAAACTTCAGTATTATAATGGTTATGTCCATAAACAGATATACTACGTGTATTAAAATTTCATGGGGTGGGATTGGGAATGGATTAGGGAAAAATAGATCTAAAATGGCTTGTTGTGGGGCATAATTTTAAAGGGCTGAGAAACTGTTCAAGATGAATCATTGTGAATTACATCTTAACCAAGCCTTAGCATCTGTGTACCTTCTTGATTGTGAGGTGTGAATTAAAGGACACTAAACATATAAGCTAAGACTGATTAATACACCCTTCCCCAAGTTCAGGAGGTTTTAGATACTCAATAAGAAGCCAATGGTTTTGAACATTAGCCCCCAAAAGTAAGAACTCCCCAGCATATTTTTCTCATCATGTCCAGACATGTCCCAGTATAGCCCTCTAGAGAGTTCTTCCTTGATCAAGAAGACCAGCACAATCCTGAGTCTGAACAGTCTTTACCTGGTTAGCCAGGAATATTTTTAAAAACGGTTGGAAGACAATTCTCTATGGGTCTTCCGCACTTATGCACCCTTGTGATGAGACATTGACAGCCTATTTCCAGGCTACCTTAAATGGACTTCTGTATAGCAATAAGCCTTTAAAGATGAAAATAGCATGTCCCTCTGAGGAAGAGAGAATATTTATTTCCTGACTAGGACAATAAAGATAACGTGCCCTCTAGGGCAGAGGTTGAACCTGTGTGCTAGAAGCTTCTTTATAAGATTGAGGACTTTCTAACCTTGGGAATCTTCAGCTGATACAAACCCACTATATGTGCAGCACATCCCTCCCAGCTGACTTGGAGGCAAGAGAACCAACGTGAACATAAAGCTCATACTGTCTGCTGTGCTGTAATAATAGAGTCCTTTTTCTCTGACCCAAATGTTTTGTATCTCCCACCACTGCTGCGACAGGCTAACCTGTTGGATACAATCTCAGACTCTTAATAAAAACATGACTGGGGAGGAATCTTGTTCTTTCCTCAGTGAGGAAGCAGTAAACTGGGCAAAGTAGGGAAAAGTGCCAACACCTAGGACTGGGAATCCAATGATTCTCTATCTATGAGAGAGACTCGTACTCATTCTCCTGCAGCATGAGGGGAGAGTAAGCCACTTCCTACAGACCTGACCCTAGAAGCCTTAGAAGTCATGCTTGCAATACCCAGGTGATGCATTCAGAATGAGAATGTGGTAAAGATATAGCCTAGTCTCTGCTCCACATCTCATGTGACTGGACATGCAGAGTGCTCTGATATAACAACCCCTGCCACTCAGCTCTAACAACTATTGAAGGAAGGAGTAGAATAGAACTCCATTGCTGTGAAGCTCAGAAAACCATCAGGGGGACAGAGTGGAAAGGTCACTTTAATGCTTTTCATTGTGTCATACTCTTATTTGAGTGGAAAAGTTTCTTTTAGTTTAATAACATATTAAAGGTATTCTAAGAGAAAAATCAATAAACAAGAGAGAGATTGTTCCATCTTGTATGTGCTCCATGTTGAAGAATGTGTGTATATACCAGGGTCCTTGAACCACAGGTTATGGATTAATAATGGCCCATTAGTAAAAGGGGGAGTATGAAGGAAAAAAGGGAGAAGGGAGACCAATAAAAAGGGCAGCAATAGGACACTATCCTAATGGACTTTCTAGAAATCCCATGAGAAAAATAGGAAAGTGAACTTTGAGAGTATTTATCATAAGCTACTATATTATTATTTCTATACTAATATATAATATAGTACATAAAATAATATTATTATAATTATCACTAAAATTTATTAAGAACCTACTTTATTCCAGGCACTATTCAAAGTGCTCTCTTAACTCAGTTAATCTTCTCAACAACACTTTGATGTAAGATTATTGTTCTTCCAATTTCATAAATGGGAAAATGAAGTCATAAGGGCAAGTTACATGCCAAAGGCTATAGAAGTAATAAGCTCCACTCCAGGTACCCTTGTTTTCAGAGCCTGCACTCCTGACTGCCATACTCTGTGGCTTCTCTAATGTTCCACTTCTCTCTCCCAGATATTTCCAGGTCTCTTTCTATCCTGGTGCCCAAAATAGTACTACCAGAAGAATGTTCTGGTAATTTTTACTAACTCTTAAAGACAATTCTGAATCTTATTAAGCTTTTCTTGATTTTGTGAAGAATCCCAAATACCCTTACATCATTCAGTCGAATGTCACAGATAAGCCAGTTGTGTGGAACTCTGCCTGCAAACCAAGATTTCTTTGCTTGTGGTTCTTGTGCTTGCTTGTATAGCAGTTTATCTGGTCTTCCTACTAATTAGGTTGGCTGGCTCTGTGGCCATATCACACTGAATGTGCCCAATCTTGTCTAATTAAGTTGGCTGGAATAACTTTTTGTACTTTTGATAAAGAAGACATGGTTATGTAAGTTGCTAACATTGGGGGAAACTGGGTGAATGGTATATGCGAAGCCTATCCTATTACTCTGCTGTAAATCTAAAATATTTCAAAATAAAAAGTTTTAAAAAAAGGTAGAGATCATAGTGCCTGATTACTGTGACTGTGATCCTTCTGTCAACCATGGTTCTGCCACTAACGAGTCTATGACCTTGTCTTCCCCTTCAGAGCCTGTTTCCTCATTGGCAATAGGCTACCAGGATAACTATGACTGGTCATTTTGTGAGGATTAGATGAGCTAATGAATACAAAAGCTTCAGCGGACTGCCTGGTAAGTGTTCAAAAAAACTAGCTCTAACTATCCTTATTATTACCATAAATAAAGGTCCCTATTTGAGTCCATAGAAGACCTCATGCATCTATAGAATCTATAAAACCCTTAAAGTTATGCATAAAATTGCCCGCATAAGCTCACATGTACTTCTCTGGGTAAAAAGTCCATAGATTTCACTAGATTCTCAAAAAGGCCCCTTACCAAGTGATTTTTAAGGACTCCTGGTCTAAAATAAAAGCTTTGAAAAGGGAATGGGGGACTTAACTCCCAAGTACATTTTGTGTTTTTGTTGTGTGTGTGTGTTTGTACAAGTGTGTCTTTTCTCAGAGACTGGGCTGCTCAAATTTTTTCCACATATAGAATTTTTTGCTAGAACAAGTTTTGCCTGAAGAAGTGAGATGGGACCCTGGATTCCTGAATGTGAAGTCATGGGCATACCAGGGTCACCTCCTCGGGGAAGACTGTCATGACTTCTAAAGTAGCAGCCTCCATCACTCTCAATTTGCCTACCTTACTCTTCTTCATAACTTTTGTCACCACTAGATATCATGTCCATTTTTGTATTTGCTTAGAGTCTGTCTTCCCTCTAGACTGTAAGTTCCAGGAGGGCAGAAATATTGGGATATTTTCTGGTCACTGCTGCATCATTAGCTATGAGAACACAGGCTGGCATTAGTAAGAGCTTGGTAAACATTCATAGAATGAAGCTGGCAATGTAGGGCTGGCAGGGAGAAGGCATTTAACAATGTGAGGCTGAGAGAAGTGGAACTGCCTCTGACCACTTAGAATTTTCTGCCAGAAGTGGAACCCGCCAATCTCACTGCTCAGATACCACCCGGAGAACATCTAATGCTACTTTCAGCCCTGTCAGTTTGCTACGAGCCCCCCTGGATTTACAGGACATTCAGGGTCTTCTTCCATTGCTGCCCTTTCTCAGCAATATTTGTAAGAGATGCTCATTCTTCATGGAGCTAAGACTGTAGGGGGATGCTGTTAAAAGCTGACTTGTCCCCCTAGAATTCATATGTTGAAACCCTAACTCCCAGTACCCCAGAATGTGACTCTTTAAAGACATAATTAAGTTAAAATGAGGTCATCAGAGTGGGCCCTAATCCAATATGACCAGTGTCCTTACAAGAGAAAATTAGGATATAGACATACAGAGCAAAGGCCACGTTAGAAGGAGGCCAATCTATAAGGCAAGGAGAGGTGGCTCAGAAGATATCAATCTGCTGATACCTTGATCTTGGACTTGCAGTCTCCAGAACCATGAGAGAATAAATGTCTGTTGTCTAAGGTTCCCAGTTTGTGGTATTTTGTTCCAGCAGCCCTACCAAACTAATATAGATGTACATCAGTATGTAGGATTTAACCTTAGGGTTCTGTTGAGAATCGAGCTCTCTAGATAAAAAAATAAAAAATAAATAAAAAATAAGCCCTCATCTTCCCTTGTGTGGTGTTGGCAGTGGTTCTTCAAATGCAGTTCTGAGACCAGTAGCACCGGCGTCAACTGTCAGCTTGTTAGAAATGGAAACGCACAAGTCTTATTCCAGATCTAGTAAATCAGAATCTCTGCGGGTGGATCCCAGAACACTGTGTTTTAAAGAGCCTTCCATGTGACACCCAGGTATGTGGAGGATTCAAGATTTATGGTGAAGAAACTGTAGGGTATGAGTTTCATCTCCACAAAGTGTGCTCCACTATTGCACTTGTCACAGTTCAAGAGCTGTAAGGGTAAACTAGCAAAGAGAGTGTTGTTATTGGTGCCTTCACTTGAAAATAAGACATTCGAGGCTCTCTTGTGTTGAAGAAAGATAGTGAACTTACCGAGGAGTAATACATACACACACACACACACACACACACACACACACACACACACACATAAATCAGCTTAAGAAATGGCACTGCTGGTAATTCAGTTTAGAGAATCAACAATAATTAGCCTTTTCCTGAAGGATATCAATACAAAAATGAGTTACATTACAGCAAATATTCTAAAAATCTCTGGTGCTTCAGGCCTTTTTTAATTGCAGGACACTCACTGGGTCCCGTTGCTCAAAGCCAGCTCTACATTCCTTTACTAAGAAATATGAACTCAAGCTTAAGGCTTTATCTTCTTTTTCCTCTTTCCAAATGGGCAATTTTAATGAGTGATTATGCTGATAAATTTGTAATTTCTGGAAACGTGAAAAACCAGTGCAGCTTTTTGGCAAAATGTTGTAAGTGGTGAAGTTTGAACATAAATGCATGGAGTCCCAAAAGCCTATAAACCCACAGGACATTGTCTCAGTCTAGGTTCCCTCAATATCCGTGTGTACAAGTGTGCTGTGTCTCCTTAGGAGACTTACAGTTTTACTTCTACTGCTCACTGGTGACAGAAAAGCCTGATCTCTATTTCAGACCAACAAATGAAGTTTGTATCTTCTCACACTCTGAACTCCTGGACAATTCTGACCATGTCACTTCCATGGTTTCAACTGCCACTTGCACCAAATGACAACTGTACCTTCAACCCTGACCTTCCTAATCCATTTTGCTAACCATTTCTGGTGATCTCAACCTGAATTAATATCTTGTGAACTCCTCAACTTCAGTACATCTTGGGCTTTAGTACTACAAGAAAGAGAAAAACGCCTCCACAGGTCCAAGGCCAAGCAACCTACTCTGTTTACCACTTCCTGTCGCCTTACTTCTTATAGACCACTGATCCTACCAGTGAGAATTCCTGTCATCCTTTCTCCCCAACCTAGCTTAGTCACTCCCTTCATTGTCTCCAACTGCCCTGACCCATTGTCCCATTGTTATCATCGGCCCATCTTTTGTTAAATTCAACTCTCCTCTGCTCAGCAGCTGAACCACAGAAATGAACCCATCTAGAGATAAAACCCAACTCATGCACACTGGTCATACTTTCAATGGATGGACAAAAACTTCAGTGTGTCCTTCACATTTCACTCTCCCACTCAACAAGAGGGCTATGTCATTCCTTCTGTCTCCTCGAATCTCCACCACCTCCTTCTCTTTTCTTGTGCTCATTTGATGACTCCTTTTTATTTCACTGAATAGATAGAAGCAATCAGAGAATTTCCAGACTTTCCCACCAACTGTCACTCACCTGGCTCTGCCTGTGCCCATGTGCCACGCCCTCTTTTGTACTAATGAGGAAAAGCTGTGCCTGTTCCTTGGTAAGCCTAGAAGTGTGTGCAATCTCATCCCCTCTTACCTTCTCAGAAACATGTGTCTAGAAATTACTCCCTCTCTAGACA
Organism: Tarsius wallacei; assembly: GCA_963574415.1. Lineage (NCBI taxonomy): Eukaryota > Metazoa > Chordata > Mammalia > Primates > Tarsiidae > Tarsius > Tarsius wallacei. Next base: position 30,635 of record CAUYQG010011736.1, read on the forward strand.
TCATCAAGTGCTTCCACTCTTCTGGGGTCATTCCCATCTTATTATAAATATGTTATAATTTTCCTATCTTAAGAAAACAACAAGAAAACCTCTTTTAATTTCATTTTCCTCTCCAGTTATTGTCCCTGTTTTTCTGATTCTCTTCAAGAAAAACTCCCAAAGAGTGATATGCATTCAACATTGCTCAGTCACTGCCTCCTCTTTTGATTTTACTCCAAATATGCATTCATTCATCCCCTCCACTCCACTAAAACCAAACTGTTCTTGTCAGGATCACCAATGATCAACTTAGCTAAATCTAATGGGAAATCTTCATTGACCCTGCAGCGTCATCAGGCATAGTTTTAGAACCCTTCCATCCTTGCTATGCTTCCCTCACTTGGCTTCCAGGACACCCAGTTCTCTGGTTTTCCTCTTACCTCTCTGTCCACTCCTTCTTGCATCCCTTGGCTTCTTCCTTCCTATTTTCTTGGCCTCTCACTGCTTACTGCTTCCAGGCTCAGTTTTTGAAACTCTTTTTTTCTCTATCTTCTCTCACTTCTTTAGTGACCTCATCCCTTCTTATGACTAAATAAATATACTTTCAGTTGGTGAGGATGCCACACTGACATCTGTAATCTAGGGCTTTCTTCTGAAAACCACAGTGAACACCCAGTTGCCAACTCAGCATCTTTTCTTATATGTCTAAAAGACATTGCAACCTGTCTCAAACCAAAAAATTTGCCTCCTTCTGGTAGGATACAAACCACATTATGGCAAAGATTTTGTCTGTTTTTTTTAACTGCTGGATCTTCAACATCCTGTGCCAGCATGTAGTAAATAATAAATGTTAATAAAAAATTTAAAATAATAAGCAGAAATTTAAGTAATAGATTAATACTACCTTACTATGTTAAAATAATGAATAAAAATATAATTAATAAACATCTGTTAAAAGAGGGAATGAATGAGTGAATGACCAAACTAATTTTCTTCTTCCTTATATCTGATCTTCCACCATCCTTCTAGTTAGTTCTTGGAGACCCAGGAGTCATACTGTATACCCCTAGATTTCTTACCCAAAGCATCTAGGCTGTCACCAAGTCCTTACCAATTCTACCTCTTAGGTAATTTTTTAAGTACATAATTTCTGCCTATCTCCATCATTTCAGCTTTAGTTCAACCTAAAAGAATGGGTGGTTGTTCTGCTGTGAGTGGGTCAATGCAAACCTATACCCAAAGGCTAAAAGAGTTGAGAAGCTAAAGAAAAAGGCTGGCATATCCAGTTTCTTAGAAAGAAATGTTTGATAGGAACTTAGAAAACAGAGCCATATCTTTGGTGACTGTGAATTAGTGGATCCCCACGCCATTACCCCTCAGACCCAAAGCTTGTATACCATAAGAAAAGGGTATACACACTCTAGAAGGAATTTGCCTAAGGGCAGGATTTACAGTAAACAGTAGATAAAGGAGAAATCTTAGAGACCTTCCTGGAACTGGAATCAATCAGAAGTCAACATAGTCGATTAGTGTCCAAATTGAAGTTGCTTTAGCCTCCACAGAGGTAAAAAGGGCAAAAGGTGTGGTAGAGAACCTGACCTCATCAGCTCCCTCCTGGTGGGCTGGGCAATACTGAAGCAATGTCCAGGCCTCTTGTGTAAACAAGTATCTTAGTCTTAAAATGTATTTTAAAGTATGTTTCTTCTCTCTAAGTCTTAAGCATTGAAACATGTTTTAGAAATGTTATTGTTTCCTTTTATCTACCAGACACTCCTGTGCACCATGCATGCTTATCTGACCATATCTTTGTTTAGAAATCCTAGGGGCTAATCGTAAAACAGCCTTACTTCAGGACACTCTCACTTCAGGGAAGTTACAAGAAAGCTGATCCTCAAACTGACTGCAGTTAAGATAACAACAACCAGACCCCTGGGAGGACCACTACTCAAAATAAGCCATCAAGACACATCCTGTGTCACATCTGCATGTTTCCCCATACCAAGTTTCCCCTTTTAAACCCTTGCACTCGACCTGAAATTCTGAAAGGGTTTCTTTGAGGCATGAGCCTGGCCATTTCCCCATCTGCCAGCTTTGGGAATAAAACCACCTGCTTTTCATGAGATCTTTTGCTTGTTTATTTTGATATACAAGCAACAAGTGGCTGAGCTTGTTTCAGTTACAAATTTGGTGGCCAGTGTGAGGAGGTGCACACTGGGAGTGCTTAGTCTCTATGCTTGATTTAACTACTGGTAAGGTGCCAGTCACCTATGGACACTAGCTGCCCGTGGCTAGCTGACTCCCACAACTGAGACTCTAGATGTTTTTGTCTTGTGGGACCTCCCTTCTTTTGCTGTAGTGGCACCACCTGCCTACTATGCTTCACTAATGCAAGGAAGGTGATTTCTAGGAAGCTGACAGGCTTCAGATCTGGGTAAGTTAACCAGAAGTGTACCTGGAAAATCTGTCTCCACTGTGATGTCATTTGAGCTCTGCTCTGTTTGGACTTAGCTCTGTTCAGGACATCTTCTGGGTGTATATGCCATCTATGACACCACTTGGGCTCTGCTCCATTTGGACTTAGCTGCTTTTGGGGCTGACTGTGTTTGAGACAGGGTCTTAGGACTTTTTGCCCAGTCCCCTGGATGGGAATCAGTCTGAGAGTGTGCCATTTGAATCTGTAACTGTGTGTGTGTGTGTGTGTGTGTGTGTGTGTGTGTGTGTCTGTTTTTATCTGTGACCCAATTACCCTGGAAGGCATGCCAAGTTTTCTGGGTCTCAAGCTTGTTACATGTTATTACCCATTTAAAACTAATAGGCAAATTACAGCAAGAAAAATCTAGAGCTTAAATGGTTAACTTACAATTGTAGAGTTAAGTAGAATCTTCTAAAACTCTATTTCTCTCTTCCTTTTTCTGCTTGCTTTGAATGTGCTGTTATTAAGTTACTGGTGTTGGGATAAAATTCACTCTTTCAAGGTTACTTGGAAATTTTGTTTTTCTTGCACAGTTCAGCCAGTTAAAGCTAAAACATAAACATTAAAAGCTTATTTAACACTAAAGAGATAAAAAGGGTAAAAAAAAATTTAATACCCATAGAAACTGCTTTACCCACATTTTTGGTTCACAGCCTTTATTGGATTATCTATCATCAGGGCAAACAAAGTTTAGCCATATGCACAGTTCCTGATTTTGTCAGAAATTTAGAACCAGCCATCTTTTATAAAATGGCGAGTTTGTGATATTATCTCATGGCGAGAGTTCTGAGGTGAAAGCTGTAGGATCTGGCTACAAGGTACTAATATGGATTAAAAATGGAGAAGTACTCATAACCAAGTACTGTAGCCTTAAAGTTTTTTTTTTTTAACTCTCTCTTTCCTAGAAACTTCTTTTTTCCCTTCATGTGCCTGACACTCCCTTGTACCATATATACTGATTGTATGTTTGCTTAGAGATTCAGGGGCTAATCTTAAAATAGCCTGACTCCAGGACCCTTCCACTTGGGAGAAATCACAAGACAGTTGATCCACAACCTGACTGCAGCTGAGATAACACCAACCAGACCTCTGGGAGGACTACCACCCAAGATAAGCCATCAAGACACATCCTGTGCCACACCTGCAAGTTCCCCCACATCAAATTTCCCTCTTTAAACCCTTAGACTGAGCCTAAAAATCTGAAAGGGTTTCTTTGAGGAATGAGCCTGGCCATTTCTCCATCTTCTGGCTTTGGAATAAAATGACCTTCCTTTCATTATATCTTGTGCTTGTTCATTTCAGTGTACAATCAATGAGTAACCAAAATTCCATCAGTTATACTTATTGGCTGGATACCCCCAGCCTGACTTTCTGGCAGCTCATCTTCTCATTGGTGGGAATTGAGTATAGTACTTTGAAAATTATAAACTTAGACTTCTTCAACCATCTAAGAAAATAGCTGCTGTGGTCTTGAAAATGTAAAACCTTCTCCAGGAAACTAATGGCTCATCTCCTCTGGCTGATAATAAGTACAATCCTAAGGGTTCCTCACTTGAGTTTCACCAACAGGGCTGGCTATGTTAGTAAATCTGATTAGAGGCTGTGATCGTAGAGTTTGGATTTACCCTTGCCTTCCTCATCCCTCTAACAGGGAAACATTGAAGGATAAGTGTAGCATTTTAGATTTTCCCCAAAAGTTTTTAGGAGCGAGAGCAGTGGTCAATCTGGAGTCAGGGTCAGTGATTTCACTTGCTAAGTGAAGAGTGGGACAACTTCTGACAGGCGAGTAGCAAAACTATTTCTTCCCAGTGATGCCAGGTGGGATGGGGGTGGTGTAACACTGGGCTTGAAGAGAAATGCCCCCAGAACCCAGATTGTAGGATTTTAGTGCTGAAGTGAGTTGTTCTCCATCTAGTACCAACAAACACTGCCTGGCCAACAGAAAATGAAAAAGAGCCAGAAGACGAAATTCAGTTCACCAAGAGAGGATTCCAAAAGCTATTCACCAAAAGCAGTCAGAGTCAGATAGCAAAACAGGGGAATGTAGCCAGACATCACTACACCATGGAGCTCAGAACAAGCAGATCATGGAAAAACTCAGAGGAATCTAGAACACTGACCCAGAGTTGCATGTTGTTATCCACAGTGTCTGGCTTGGTCTACTGATTTAAAGAGCTGGGTGAAGAGTGACACCTGAAACAGAGTGTAAATACAAAAATACTACTTCCTGTCTTTCCCACACCATCTCTCCTTTTTTTCTTCTTCTCCCTTGGCATTGAACATGGGATCACCATTGCCAAAAAAGCAAACATTTTAGGCAAATCAAGTTAAGATGTTATATGGAAGCAGAAGGCTCTCTGTGTCACACTGTGCAGGTAGCTGCCCTCATGCTGATGCCTGGGGTTGGCCATTCCCAGCAGCTATTCTCCGTTCCTCAGAGCTATTCTCCGTTCCTCAGAATCCCAGGACTCACCAGTGGATCTCATTTGGTGAATTTGTGTCTAACACAGACAGCCATTTGACCTTAATGCATGAAGATTTGTCTCCATGTGTTACCAGGAGCTGTGGAGGGAACACAGTCTCCCAAATCTATCAGCTATTGAAAGAGAAGACTCATTTAGCAATTTAAGATCAATCCATCACATTCCTGCTATTCAGGCTGCAATAAAAATGGAGAAAAATGGATGTCAATGTAAAATGGGCCTGGGATTTCTGACAGCCTTGACCAATGACCTTGTAGAATAGTGACCACATGGGCAGTCATTGTCTTTAACAGTGATTGAATTTTGCACAAAAGCCTGGAATCAAAAGACAACTTACACCCTTTCACAAAAGACCCATTTGCATGCTGATCCACTTGTTTGGTGCCACATCTAAAGATATACTAATTGCCCTCCTGCTGAGAGTTGGTATGTGTCTTGTTGGGCCTATTAGGCAAGGTGGACAAGGAGCTGTGATGGTAATGGCATTCTCTGCTTTCCTTCTCATTCTTCGCTACATTTAATGATAGAGAATCAAGCAAAATATCAAATTATCAAACTAGTTTTGGACGTCATCTGAAATAGAATATGGAGACTTCATCTGATTCTATCACTCCCCCAAATACTAACAGTGATTACCTCTGGAAGTTGAAAATATGGTTGGTTTATATATGTGTGTGTGTATATATATATATATATATATATATATATATATATTTTTTTTTTTTTTTTTTTTTTTTTTTTTTTTGAGTTGGAATCTCACTCTGTTGCCCAGATTGGAGTGCAGTGGCCGCTCCTGGCTACTGCAGCCTCAACCTGCTGGGCTCCGGCGATCCTTCTGAGTAGCCGGAATTACAGGCATGCCCTGCTGATTTTTTGATTTATTGTAGAGATGAGGTCTCGCCAAGTTGTCCAGGCGGGTCTCGAACCCGCGGGTTCAGGCAATCCACTCACCTCAGCCTCCCAAAGCGCGGGATTACAGGCTGAGCCACCGAGCCCGGCAGTTTATATATGTTTATATATTTTTTATTGTTTATATTTTCTCTGGGTATCCTAAATTTCCCAATATTAAGTATATACTATTTTTATAATGTTTTTAAAAGAGCAACTTATTTATAAAAGAAGTATGGGGAGATAGAAAGGGAATACAAATACCTCTGCAATAAGAGAGAAAAATGGACAAGACATAACCACAGTTGCTGGAAGAAAGCCTAGCAATCTAAATGTGGCAGACCAGGTTCATTGTCACCTTATTCCTACATCTATGGTCCTGTTATTCATTCCTACATTTTCTTGTAGCTCTGTGAGGCACAGTAGCTCCTGTTTTCCTTTATTCCCTCTATCAAAAGAAGACAGAAAGTGGGCAGTGAAGGACAGCAAGAAGAGAGTGGATTCTGGAGGTTCTGTTCATCCTTGCCACCTATGGCAACAGATGTGCATTCTCCTGCACTCCTGCCACAGGAAGGGACAGGTGCCCACTGACAGGCATGCCAGCTCCTACAGGAAAGCTCTTTACCAGGAGCTCTGCACTGATGTTTCCATTAGCCCTCCTTGCCTGTCTCCCAGATGCACAGAGAACAGTAACGTCCAGACCTACAGATTCTGTGTCTGTTTAAAAAGCTGATGTTTCTTGGTTGAATTTTACCCATCTCATCCATAAGACTCCTCAGCCTCCGAAACTTTCTCCAGGTGAAAACCCCCCTAGCATCATCCTCAGAGCCTTGTACCCGAGGAAAGAGAACTTCTCTTCTCAAATACTGATTTTAGTTAAAAGCCAAAGCCCTGGGCATGGCTTTGAAGGCCCTTCATCATCCATCTTCAGTGTAGAATTTCAGCTATACTCCGACTTCACTCATCTGATATTTCAATTTTACAGACTAGGAGCAACTGCCTGACTTCACCATGTGCTTTTATACCTCTGTCTTTGCTGGATTTTCCCCTTTTGGCCAAGAATACAACCCCTTTGCGTTGTTATCTGGTTGGAAAATTTCTACTCATTCATCTATATCCAAAGTTCTCAGCTTTCTCCCAGATCCCCATCCTCCTTAGGACTCTCACTATACTCTCTCTCTGCGTGCAGGTTATCACATTTCTGTCTAACTGGCTGTTTATTTGCTTTCTCAAATTTCTAGACCTTGTGATTCACAAAGAAAAAGTACTCATTCATCTCTATGTTCTCTGTAGTCAGTCACATAGCAGCTATTGTCTAAATGTTTGATGAATGAATAAATGATTGCTTCTGTCAGGTCTCCTAATGCCATAAGATCATGTACCCAAGTCTAATACAAATGGAATTTATTGGCTTGTTTGTTTCTAATGCCTTCCACTATGGCTTATTTTTTTTAAGGAAGCAAATAATTGTAAGTTTAAGCAAATAAAATAAACGTTGCTGAGTATATGTTATTCCACCAACAAACAAGTAGGCATTGAACCATTATTTTGAGGCTACCTGTATATTGGGTCCTGGATATGTATTGTTTTAGGCAAAAAAGAGAAGGAGCGTATTGTCTACGTAGGGAGAAACTGCTGAGACAGACGACTTAGATTTGTATTTATTTGGTTAATTAAGATTAGTAAGGTGAATCTGATTCACATTATGCTTAGCAGTATCTGTCTGTAAAGTGCATTAGTTCAGGGATAAGAGCCATCAGTATGCATGAGAACACCAAGACAAAGCTTAAGGAAGAAGCTTAGCTGGGCAGTAACCACTCCTGAAAGTGTCAAGCCTCGCACACATACATGTGTGCAAGAATGTGTGTGTCCATACTTCAGAAAGGAGGAAGCATTTATTTTCTCTATTAGATGCTGTCTTTAACACACCTGTGACATCTCATGCTCAGCAAATAAATTTGCTTCAGCAGGGTTCTCAACCTCAGCGCTCCTGACATTCTGGATAGAGTAATTTTTTGTGTTGGGGTTGCCTTTGCAGTTAAATGTTTAGCACCATCCATGGTCTCTACCTAGAGCACCCTCCCCTCTCCTCAGCCCCATCTTGACAATCAAAATTTTCTTTGCACAGTGTCCATTATCCTCTGTGGAAAAAAATCGCTAAGGTCCAATCTCAGCAAATGTGCTTTTTAGACTTGTTTTGGGAAATATTTTTATGTTTTTGCTAGAATACTTGAGAGGAGGAGAGTGAAGGAGAGTGAGAAAGACAGAGAGAGAGAGAGTGAGGAGGGAGAAAGAAGGAAAGAGAGAGAAAAGGAGAAAGGACGAGAGGGAGAGGGAGAGAGGTAGAGGGAGAGAGGGAGAGAGGGAGGGAGGAGAGGGAGAGGGAGACAGAGAGGGAAAGAACATGGACTACCAGAAAGATAACTCCTAAAGAGTCAGGGTTTTTGTTTTGTAAATAGCTAGTATTAGGAAAAAGAGGAAAACACACTAGTCATTGTCTATTTCTTAGTGTTTATTACTCATCCAAGATGAGCCAATAATACTCCAGTGATATTAAAATTGTACCCAAGGCCATTGAATATGACTTCGAATTAAGCTTTGGAAATATTCCTAGCAACACGTTTAATTAACTAGAATACTTGGCTTATATTAAGTCCACATCAACTAATATTAAAAACATATATATTGAGGTTTAACAGCATCAGGAGGGCTCAGGATCTGATTGTGGTGTTATTCATCTCAATGCACAGTTCACTGAATCTTTGCAAATTGAGCATTGGGGACTAGAATATTACCATTGATTTGGAAAGCAAAGTGGGGAAAGTTAAGTTCTATATAACAATGTTTATATTCTAAGCAATGCTCAGAATGAGCTATATACAGAGATTGGAGACCACTGACTGCAGTATCCTTCCTCAAAATGTGTGAGTCTCACTTCCTCAAGTAAATACCAACCAACCATAGAAGTACAATGACTATGTGGTACTACTTTCTTCATTTAGAGGAAGAAATCTTGCCCCGCTGGCAAAGTTCAGTTCAACATCCATGATTTTCTCTAAGGCTACCCTTTTTTGATCTGAGCTTAGAGGAAGGAAAAGAGACAAGGATCTGGAAGGACTTTGTCCCACCTAAGATGGGGTAGGTATTCGACAGTAGGACTGGGAAGATTACCAGGACAGGGAAGATGGTGGCAGATAGAGAGACATGGCCAAAAGAGTTTCTTTTAATGCTCCATCCAACAAATATGCCAGATAGTATATGCAATGTGATCTATAAGATCCAAATTTTATGGTGTAAGCCCTCTTAATGATAGCATTCTTTCATATTTTGCTTCACTGTGAAACTTCAACCATCTTACTCATGCCATTTATATGCTGTCATCGACTTCTCACTAATAGTGCCTTGTATGTTAGTTTTGTCTTCCCCAAATATTACAGGATTCAAAAATATCAGATTAGGGAAGGAGGTGGAACCAGTGAGAAAGGACATTTCTGCCCCCAATTCCTCCCTGGGTTCCATGCTTCCTCAGGAATCCCCGGTCCCTGCTCCCTGGGAGTACCCATGGACTTGCCAGGCTTACAAACATGAGTCCCCATGGAGGGTGCTGGGATCTCATTTCTGAGCCCACGCTGGTCATGAAGTCCCCATTTCTCAGCCTGTGCCCACCTGGTAGAACCTGAGGATATAAAAATACTGTGCTTTAGCAAAGCCCTGATGCCATCCTCAACACTCATCTGCCAGCGTGCCATTCTACTCTTCCATGGGGTGCCTGCCAGGATGTTCTTCTAGACCTGCACCATTCCTAAGACTCTGACAAGCCACAATTATTTTTTAAAAAATACAACAGCGCCTGTGGGTCTTTCCTTCTGATTACAAGGGACAACGTGTTTTTCTGTCAATAAATTCCTACAAACCTGCTTCTTTTTTTCCTGAATGATGTTGCTACTTCACTACTCATCAATCAGTGTTTCAACTCATTCGACCCTGGCAGGATCGATATGGCTACGTGCAGGTTTGACTGCTCCACCAAAGTAAGCAAGTATATTTATGCTTGCCTGCCAATCAGAAGAGAGGAGCTGGTTGGTTCATAGTCTTTTCTTCTTCCTTTCCTTTAAGCAAAACAATATGTAATTAGTCAATACTTTGCATTCGATATAATGTATTGGTGCTAGAGAGTGATGGCAGAAAAGCAGACAACGGTAAAAGTTATCAGAAAACATGGAAGAATATTAAAGATACTTAATAGTATGTCTTTTTAAAATTTGCTATTCTCACATCTTATCAAATAAGATAAATGTTCCCAATGTGGCTGCAATTGTTCTTCAGAGAAACAGAACCAACAGGATATATAGATCAATAAAGACGTGCAGGAAAAGATTTGTTACGGGAATTGGCTCATGTGACTATGGCGGCTGTGAAGTCCCATAATATGCTGTCAACAAGCTGGAAAATCAAGAAGCTGGTGATGTAAACCAGTCCAGGTTCAAAGACCTGAAAACCAAAGGAGTCAATGATGTCACTGTCAGTCTGAGGCCAAAAGCCTGAGAAACAGGATGGCTACTGATATAAGTTTCGGGGTCCAAAGACCTGAGGACGTGGAGCTCCGATGTCCAAAGGTGGCAGATGGATGTCCCAGCTCCAGAAGAGGCAGTAAAGTTGCCTTTCCTCTTCCTTTTTATTCTATCCAGGCTCTTTTGTTGTTGTTGTTATTGAAAGCAGGATTTATTGAGAGGACAGAAAAGCTCCCACAGTGGGCCAGAACCCGAGGGGGTTGCCCTATCCAGGCTCTTAATGGATTGAATGAGCTTGCCTACGCTGGGGAGGTGGGATCTTCTTTACTCAGTCCACTGATTCAAATGCTACCCTCTTCCAGAAACCCCCTCACAGACACAGTCAAAATTAATACTTTATCAGCTATCTGAGTATCTTTTAACTCAGTCAAGTTGACACGCAATTACCCACCACAGTGGAATTCTGAGAGGTTCCTGTCAATATTAAGATCTAGTTGTAGCTGAGACTCACCTCGCTTTTTTTTTTTTTTTAATTAAATGCACCTGTTTAACCCTTTGGATTAAAAATCAAATTAGCCAGCCAGGCTCGGTGGCTCGGCCTGTAATCCCGAGCCTTGGGAGGCTGAGGTGAGTGGATTGCCTGAGCCCGCGGGTTCGAGACCCGCCTGGGCAACTTGGCGAGACCTCATCTCTACAATAAATCAAAAAATCAGCCGGGCGTGGTAGCGCGCGCCTGTAGTTCCAGCTACTTGGAAGGCTGGGGCGGAAGGATCGCTGGAGCCCAGCAGGTCGAGGCTGCGGTGGCCGGAAGCGGCCACTG
>CAUYQG010011738.1:0-13698 GCA_963574415.1 Tarsius wallacei
AATAATAATAATTGAGAGGCTTGAAAATGAGAGGCTTGAAAACTGTTTTGCTGTAAGAGTGTTTGCTGTGGTTTGTGCTTGCAGTATTTACATTTAGGACTCAGTTAAATTTTAACTGGCTTTTTCTGCTTCTGCAACCACCGCTGGCAGGGTGTGAATGTTAAGCAATAGGCCCCTTTCGGACATTCCTTTGCTTAAATTATGGTGGACTCTGTGGCGCCAGTCACTCTTCTGGTGGGCTCTGTGTTGTTTCAAACCTGCTTGTATGCTTATCTGACATTCCAGAGGGTTTAACTAACTCCTCTCTGCCCGCTTAGCCGTTGCCTGTCCATCATAGGCAACTAAGCCCAAGCCCGCAAAAACTCAAAAATGAACCAACCAATCAGTGTCTCTGTAACTGTGTGTATGCAGTTCTATCCAGTCCTGTGTGAACAAGTTTGTAAAGCCACCCCACTCCCTCAGGATTCTGTATAAAAGGTGCGTGTGAACCTGAGTCGGGGCTCTCGTTCCAAGTGCCGCTGTGCCGGCTACGAACGTGAGCCCAGACTCGAACCTGAATAAAAACCCTCATGTGTTTGCATCGGAGCTGGCTCTTTGGTGGCCTCTCGGATTTAGAACTTTGGGTTTAACAATAATAAAAAATAAATAAATAAATAAAATGGAGGTGATAATAGTACCTATTCGCAGGATTGCTGTGAACATTAAATTAGTTAATATAAGTAACCTAAAATATCTACAAAAAGTGCTTCACTGGAGTTGGCTAATACTCCTCCTCTTTCTCCTGGCTTCATAGTATTACTGGGGAATTAAATGAATTATCAGACGAAATGCACTTGGGTACAGTGTTAGGTAAGAGTTTACAAATGATAGTTGTGGCCAAGCTCGGTGGCTCAGCCTGTCATCCCAGCACTTTGGGAGGCTGAGGCCAGTGGATTGCCTGAGCCCGCGGGTTCGAGACCCGCGTGGGCAACTTGGCGAGACCTCATCTCTACAATAAATCAAAAAATCAGCCGGGCGTGGTAGCGCGCGCCTGTAGTTCCAGCTACTTGGAAGGCTGAGGCGGAAGGATCGCCGGAGCCCAGCAGGTCGAGGCTGCGGTGGCTGGGAGCGGCCACTGCACTTCAGTCTGGGTGAGGGAGTGAGATTCCAACTCAAAAAAAAAAAAAAAAAGATTATTTTGCCTGGGGACTATCTCTTGGCAGACTGTAGATTGCAAGGTTATGATCTTCGGTGTAAATGACCAGGTTTTCCTTGGACAAGGACAACTGAGAGTATAACATTTACCAATTCAATTGTGTTTTAAAAGGGAGGGGAGGAAATCTGGCCACGGTGACATATGCCTGTAGTCCCAGCTACTCGGGCGGCCAAGGTGGGAGGATCACTTGAGCCCAGGAGTTTGAGGTCACCCTGGGCAACGTAGCAGGACCCTGTCTCTAAACAAATACCCCTCCCCCAAAAGGAGGAGAAAGCAGAATCTTCATTAAAACAAAATAAGCATGATTCTTATTAGTGTTGATAGTATATTAGAGTATGTAATTACAGAAAGATTTTAAGAAAGACAAATGACAGAGAGAAATTTCACATCTTTTTTTAATAATTTCAAACCTTTAAAAAAAATCTAGTTGTACTTCTGAACTCAGACTTGAGAAGAATTTTATCACCTAACCCACCCACCCTAGCGGTTTCAACATCTACAACCGCCTGCCTCTCTTTGTCAACTTGCTCCTTCAAAGACTGTAACTGATTGGCCAAGCTTTCTCTCAGGTAGCAGAAGGGCTTGAACTATTTACTCTTCCTGCCTTGGGCTTGAGGAACAGTTATCTTGGTGGCTCATGTACAAATCAAAAGGAGATCATACACCTACTGTGTGTTTCCTTGCAAGGAGCATGTGGCTGTTTCTATAACCATGAGTTTCTCCCGTCTGATATATATTTTTTTGTCTTTACTAAAAGATGATAGGGTCAGATGGTAGAGAAGGTGAGACAATAAATGGGAGCCTGGTGATCTGGAGAGAGCCTGCTCTGGATTTTATTACTCAATTTAGTAAAGACATTTCTATAATTGACTCTATGAAAGCATTTCAGTCTAATGTTTCTGTGAACTGTTTGTGCTGTGTTGTACCTTTTGGTATTTAGCCATTCTTTCCTCTCACATATACCAAGAAGTAATAATGATAGGTTGGCTAACAGATAGTGCTTACGAGGTGATCTCATTAAATCCTCCCAACTTCATGAGGTTTTTAGCCCCTTTTTACAGACAAAGAAAGTGAGACTTAGATTGATTAAGTAACTTGCCTGTTGTCACATAGTAAGTGTGGAAGTGGGGCCTCAACCGTTCCTCTTTATCACAGTGCTTGACTCCTCCCAGGGCCCTCTGTGCTATGCCTCATAGAACCACATGCTCTTGGAAGGAACCTTAGGTTGGTTTAATCCAGTGGTTTTCAAAGTTATTTTTCTAGCAGCAGAATTTTTGTCAAACAATTTTTTATAGAAAGCCATTATGGAATTAAAATGTCTTAATATATATATTTTTAAAGTGAGCAAGCAAAACCAGTGAGGCTCTTCAGATGAATGAACACCGGGTGTCTCAGTGCTTTTTGTGCTGCTAAACATGGTACATGAGACTGGGTATTTATAATGAAGAGAAATATACATACTGGCTTATGGTTCTGGAGATTGGGAAGTCCAAGATTGAGGGGCTGCATCTGGTGAGGGCCTTTTTGCTACACCATCCTATGGGGGAAGGTGGAAGGGTAAGAGAGCAAGAGATCCAACTTGTAGCCTCAAGCCCTTTTATAATTGGCATTAATCTATTTATGAGGGTGGAGTCCTCATGACCTAAACACCTACCTTTAGGTTCTGCCTTCCAACACTGTTGTGTTGGGGATTAAGTTTCTAACACGTAAACTTTGGGGGACACATTCAAAACATAGCACTGGGTTTGATATTGAGATTAGAGACAAAATGCAGTTTTATGCTGATCCCAGTGTTCAGATTATTGCTGTGTTTGGATTTGAGTGTGCAATGTCTAAATGCTAATATACTCTGTTAAGTGTTTTCAAATGGTGACAGTTTTTTTCCCCTTTAAAGTTCATCTTGGAATATCAGGTTACTCTTTAACTAAACAATTGTAAATAAACTTTATTTGGAAAAATGAGTTAACTTGATAGCATAAGATAACATGCTGGTATCTTGTAATGTTTTAAAATTTGGTATAATGTCTTTGGTAGTGCACACTGCTTTTACATTAAAGTTTTCTAATGGTTAAAGTAATTTTTTAAAAGTTGAATTCAAATTAATTTGGAGAAACTCTGAAGCCCCTTATGGTACCCTGTGATTTCATGGAACACAGTTTGAAAAATACTGGTCTAACACTTTCTTTTAATGAAGGAAATTAGGCCCAGAAAGTAGTTTGGTGTCAGGGAATAGGAAGTTAGGCTGAAGAGATTTTTACTTTTTAAAATTAGTGTTTCAAGCTGCTTTTATTTTTTTTCTGATTATAAGAGAAATATATACATATATTCATTTTATTAAAAGAAATAGGCTGGGCATAGGGACTGAAGCCTGTAATCCCAGCACGTTGGGAGGTTGAGGTGGGGATTGCTTTAGCCCACGGGTTTAAGAACAGCCTGGGCAACTTGGTGAGACCTCATCTCTACAATAAATCAAAAAATTAGCTGGGCATGGTAGCATGCACCTGTAGTTCCGGCTACTTGGAAGGCTGAGGCAGAAGGATCGCCTGAGCCCAGCAGGTCGACACTGGGGTGGCCGTGAGCATGTTGCTGCACTCCAGCCTGGGTGACGGAGTGAGACTCCAACTCAATAAAATAAAATAAAATAAAAAGCATAAAAATACAGAAATATACAGAAGGAAATAAGAAATCCATAATATTGCTGCTGAACAATAAAGCACTAATAACATTTCAGTGTGCATACATTTTTACAAAATTGGGATCAGGCTTATATAAGGTCTTGTATTCTATTTTTTTCAATTAATGCCACATGGTTTGGTTTTCTTGGATAATTATGTTTTTTTTGGTGATGCCATAATATCTTTTCATGTAGATTTGCCATAATTTGGCCATTTCCTCATTGCTTGACATATTCGTATATTTTTTCCCACTTTTTGGTGTTAATAAGACATGCTGTGATGAACATCTTTGCCTATAAATTGTTATTTCACTGTTTTCTTTGTTTCATCAAGATAATTTTCCAAAGATTGAAATTACTGAACTAAACGTTATTAAAACAAATCTTTTCATGAAGCCCCTGTAAGGGAAAATAAATATCTGTCCTTATCTATACCTAGGTTCATGGTTGAGGCCTCTATAACAAAAGACAGATTAAAGAGAAAAGCATACACATTTATTTAATATAAATTTTACATGACACAGGAGCCTTCTGAAATAGAGACTCAAATGAAAACCTGTGTATTATTTATGCTAGGTTTGATAGAGCAGTGGGTAGTTGTAGAGAAGTGTGATTGAATAGCAAAGTATGATCTAGCTATGATAAACTGGAGGGAACTTAGCAAGTCATGTTTGTTCAAATTCTCTGTGTCCCTGGGTCTTCACAAATGAGGGTGTTCCTATCTTCTGGGTATAGGAAGGGAAGGGCACCTCTTGAGTGAGGGTCTTCTCCCTTCAGGGGCGAGGGGAGGGAAAAAGTCAGAGTGACCTTCCTAGGTTTTATGGCCTGCTTCGGGGAGAAGGGCAGTGGAAGGTCAGAGAGACCTTCCTGCTTCTGCTGTTTTCTCAAATGCTAAGGCGCCATACTTTGTGGTGGTGTGTCTTGAACCCTGTCGCCTCTGTCTGACTCTTCCTCCATTACCCCTAGGGAAAGTCTAGGGTTTGGAGTTTTCTCCTTCCCTGTAGGAGATAGAGGAGGGGTCAAAGGGAGGCTCAATGGGAAAAATCATTTCCAGCATCTTGACATAAACCTGTTCATATTTCCTTTATCCAGGCTGAATGCTTGTATGTATTTACACTAGTTCAAATACAGGTAAACTTGCAGATCTGCAGAACACCTCATGGGCAGGAAAAAGCAGTTCTTCACTCAGGCCTGGCTCACATCTGAGTCCATAGGCCATCCTGGCCACGGCTGGGGCGGGGAGCTCCTGAGATCCTCTCTGGGCAGGACTTTGCCCAAGGAGGCATTGGGCAAAGCCCTTTGAGGTGGCCAGGCTGGTGAAGGAGGTGAAGCAAGGAACCCAAACCATTTTCAGCTTTTCCTTTGCAGATTCAACCTTTTAAGCGTACCTACATTTACCTGCAACGGGAGTCGTTTTGCATTTTAATGACAAATCAAGTACGCTAACTTGCATTTGAAACGAAAGTGCCTTAAATGTCTCTGGCTGTCAGAATGAGATGTTAGGAGCTTGATGAAAAGCGAACAAAGAAGACAAAGTATGAAGCCTAGATACAGTGCAAAATGAAATAAAACCTTGTATGGCCTGTCAGGGGTGTCAGTTGATATTCATATCTAAAGCACATTATAGCATTACTTTGCAGCTCATAGCTTACTCATCTGTCTTTTTTAATTCATCACATTCGAGCCCACATCTTTTAAGTCTCGTGTGTCAACAATGGAAGAAATCTGTTAATTGACAAATGAGTGTCACAAATGTGAATTGGTGCCTTTACATCAGCGGCAGGTGTAGTCTCTTTTGTTTTTTGTTGGATCTATTATTGGCATAAGCCAGTGTAAGACATCTGTCTTTGTCGGAATGAGAAATGACAGGCCTTCTTGGCTGTCATTGTCTTAGTGCGTGCTCATTCTGTGAGATACTGTATAAAGATAAAATGTCAGTTAAAAGAATATGAAAAACTATCTAGAGGAAGTCCTTAAATTACTCAGAGAGGGAATCCGGGAATTGGGGCTGGAATTGAAATCTGAGTGTTTCAGTTTGTATCTATCACACCTATTTAAAAATAATATTTCCTGAGTAACAGGATGAGGTTATCAGGCATTTAGGAATATGTTATGTTGTGCTGGTATAATTAGCTTTATAAGGTGGGGAGAACATCTACCTTTGCAAGATATGAATTTATTTATTATAAGGTCATCTCTCAGACAAGCATGGAATTGTCTCAATAAAAACATTCCAGGTAGGATTCTGGGTGTTGATTTGCATGTGTTTTGAGATATTGAAATTGTTCCTCTCCAATTTCTTTTTCGGTTATATTCCTATCTGAGATTGATGAGAAGCATAATGAAATAAAAAGCAGCAGTTGTAGAGTGATGAGACAATTAGTGGGGAGGAAACTGTTAGTATCACTGAGCTCCTGGTGGGTTTAGGGATGCAGGCAAGTTCTGGACACCTGAGGCTCTGTTGTTAACTTAAGTTGTCACTGGTGAGAGGGAAGGTTGTAAGTCTGATGGTAGGGGAATGCTCCTGCACTGTCTTCTCTGCTTCCCTCTGAGCCGGAAAGCTTAGACATTCAGGGTTGATGAGAACAGGGTGATTCAGCTGGGCATGTCCTGAGTATAGGATGGGTGGTCTCTATGGAGTGTTTCCCAAACTTCCCCGAAGCATGTTATATGCAGCATCTAATTTAGTAGTTCTGGGGTTAGGCCTGAGACTCTGCATTTCTAACAAGTTTCCAAGTGATGTTGACCTGCTGCTTGGCAGATGTGACTTGAGTATCAAGGAGTTCAGTTCATTCTTCCAACAGACCATCTGAGAGGCCCCTGTAGACAATGTGGGGTTATGAGACGAGAGAAGTCTTCTGGTGCTAGGGTGGACTAGACTGTTCTGAATGGTTTCTATGTAAAACATTATTTCCTCCGTAGAAATGTTTCTAGTCCTTTTAGAGGAATCTTGGATTCATTGATTTTTCTTGAACTTTATGGGGAGGGGAACATGTCTCTCTCCTAAGTCCAAGGTACCTTGCCTTCTCTGAAAGAGTTGGCTCTGTGTGTGTGTGTGTGTGTGTGTGTGTGTGTGTGTGTGTGTGTGTGTTGGTGAAGGTGTTCGTGTGTGTTGTGCGCATGTGCTGATTGTGTGGTGAGAAGGGCAGGTACTGACGTTTGTGTAGGCAGAAGTGTGTTTTTGTGTACACTTGAGTGGTGTGTTTAGGGATAGGCATATAGCAAGCCTGCGTGTGCATGAGTTTGTGTGTGTGATATATGAGCACATGTGTTAGCTGTATGTTTAGGGTCAGGCGTGTATCAAACCTGGGGAGAGGATGAGAGGGAGGGAGAATGGGAGGAGAGGAGGGGAGGGAGTTTGCCAAGAAGAGCAAAAGGGCTCCTTAGCTGATACTCATTTGAATAATCAGATCGATGGTATATATTTGGGGAAAACAGAAACTGCAGAGGATCTGCTGCTGGGGCTAAAATGGAGTCCTTTGGTGTCATTAGTCTTTGGTAAACATATTTGCCTCCAAGATTCCTCCTGGCACACTGCCGTGGAAGCTGACTGCCGTGTTTATTTTTGGATGGAATAGACCCCCGGCAAAGTTAGACAATACTGCTGGGATCTGGGGAAGTCCTTAAATTATCATCAGAGGATCAAGGAAGGGCAAAATATGTGGAGCCTCAAGGCCATATACTCTCCTCCCTTTTCTTTTTCATGTTAGCTAGAACCATGACTCAGAGAGTACAAAGCCACCTTTTTTCTTTTCATGTAAACTAATAATGAACTAATGAGTAATTGGGAGGATAAAAGTGGTATTTTTTGCGGGAACTCAAGAAAGCTGATGGTTCTTTTTCTAGACTTTTCCCTCCTTCCCCGAGGCCCCTTCCTTCTTCCTTTCAGATTCTGTGTACTGCAGACCTTTTCCTGGCTGACCCTTAAATTCTCTGCTCTGGAGGAAATTTTAATTTTGCTTTTAAAATTAAAACAAGTCTTACCTGAAGGGGATGAGGCAAGCCAGAGAGGAAGGAAGATAATCAGCTCATCTGAAAAAGGTACATACATTGGACCATGAGCCCTTTTCACTATAAACTAGAACTTTTTTTTACACCGAGAGAGGCTCATTTTGCTTTCTGTGGAGGTACATTAAAAAGGAAGTTGCCAGAGAGTATACGTGTGTGTCCGTGCACACGTCTTCTGTTTGCCTTCTAAAAATGGGCAAGGCATGCACATATCCATCTTGTGTTTATCCATACACATGTCTGTGTGTGCAGACATAGGCCAGATCCACACACAGACATCCTTTTGTATGCATACTATGGAATAGGTACATAAGAAGACCATTTTACGTGCCTTCTCTTGGTTTTTCATTGCCAGCTGTCACAGAGAATCTGAAACAGACAAAAATTTATTGGGTAGTATTTAGAAACATGTCGGTGGTAACGACTGCAGCTCTGATTTCAATTAACACCCACTAAATTTAGGCTAATGCGGTGCATTTGTAGACCTGTTGAACATGCTTGGCATCACATTGCAAAAATCTAAAGTGGCCATGTTTTAAAAAACATGCTGACCACTGCTTTCATCCTTCCCCCCTCTCCTAATCTGGCATATGGTGGTGGGCTCCCTGCTGAAAGGTAGAGACTTCAGAATTCTCTCAGTTTGGATTTTTGTAAAAATGACCTTTTAATTGCAGAGAGCTCAGTTAAAGTTTTAGCATCCAATCTTGCTTAATGAAATACTACTTTGGAGTTCATAATTCATCATTTTTCACACCCTGCTCACCTCCTTTTCTGGCTATTTGGGTGAAAACAGCTGGGGAAGTGCTGTATTTTATGATTAAGGCACTAAAAGATTAGCCGTAGGCACTGCCCATCCATGGGGCTACAGAATTCAGGCTGCTGACAGCAGATCTGTTTTGAATCGGACTCAGATTAAAGTGAGTGAAAATCATTTGGGGACTGAGGGCTCAAAAGGTCACACATGTAATGAATTGTGGGTGCTTGCCTGGCTTCCCAGGCGAGAACCGTAAGCAATTATTAAATGCCATTGTGCGTCAGGAAGGGTTGGTTGGTGGTGACTTTGAAACTTTCCAGAAGCAAGCCTGGGAGATTGCAAAAGGTAGTGTAAGGCATTCAATGGGAGGGGATTTGGAGGGCTGTTGCTTTATTTGGGGAGAGACCTTTACTCCTCTCCCATCTTCAGTTTGCACTAGGTCTGTAGTGATGGAACCAGCAGTTCCAGGGGGATAGGGTGGGTCTGTGGGGGAAACCTTGATGGTACTTTTTTTCTCTGCCTTGGTAAGTTCCTTCAGTTGCTCTGCTTTCTCTGGGTGCTGTGGAAACTGGTGATTTTGCTTTGGCCCTGGGCTGTTCTGCAAGTGTTAACATGTCTTTATCAACAAACTTTTTTTTTCTCCACTGAAGCTCTCTCACACAACTCTGGCCTGCTGTGCAGCCATTGGGGATTGATGCAGAGTCTGGGCTCATTCCCGCCTGAAGGTGTGGGGCTTAGATTGTCTGTGAGGCTGTGAGGCTGTGTCCTACCCCCTCCCCTGTATTTTCCAAATCAGGTGGTGTGGCCTAGCCCTGTGGACAGAGTCCAGAAAGCTCCTTCATCACAGGAAGGAAACGCTCTCTGCTGAATTTACCCTTCTCATATTTGACATGGCTCTTTTCCACTTATAAACCATCCCCTCCTCCCTAGATTCTCCTTTTTCAGCCTTTGGGAAACCCTGGCATACATCTCTCTGAAAGGAAAGAAAGTACAAAAACAAAACTCAAAACTTGAATAATTACGTTGAGTTGGTGATTTTTTTTCCCTAGAAGGTCTATTGATTTATTCAACAGTTACCAAATTGGTGTGTGCCAGGTATGGGGGATGGGTTAGGCATTAAAGATTAGAGATGCAAAGATGACTAACACCCAGTAGAAATAGGTGAACACAACCTAGCCATGTGAGAACATCTTGAGGCATGAACAGGGTACTGACAACCTGGACGGGTGGCAGTCAACCCATCCAGGACGTATAAAGAAAGTCGTCCTGCAGTGGTAGTATGTCTGAGCTGAGTGTGAAAAGATGAACAGGCTGAGCTGTTTGGGAGGATAAGGAGGATGATGTTTCAGGCGGGAAGGAGAGCATACTTGGTGGCAGGGAGGAGTAAAACAGTTGGAGCCCAGACTTGGCTCGCCCTGGTGACTTCCCTACCTGCCATTTCTTGACCAGCATAGCATTTGGCCCCTAGTCATCTATGGTTTATTCAGCAAGTGCACAGTGAATGTCTAAGTTGTGTCAGTTACTACCGTAGGTGCTTGAGATATATCGGGAGGATCTCTGCCCTCAGTGCCTCTTATTTGTCCTTTCTTTTCTTTCCCTTCTTTTTCTCTCCTGAATTTCTCCCATCCTTTCTTCAAGATAAGGAACTGCGATCAGTCAGGGTAACGAGAAAGAGGAGTAATAGCAGGATATTATAATAACAAAGCATATGACCTCCCCATCAGGTGTATAATGTGATGCGTTCCTAGGAGACCCCGTACTTGTGTGCGGATAAATTGTGGGGACCAGGAATTATGCCATACATCAGTATTGCAAGGCACCTACTACTTATTGATACTTATACAAAAATGACTGATAACAGTATAAAAACTTCCAAGAAATATCTGCATTTTTCCAGTGACTAGTCCTAATGGTTCAAGTAGTAATGGTGAAGCATCAGGCATCTTGGACCAGACAAAAGGATACATATATTTTTTGAGTTGGTGTCTCACTTCATTGCCCAGGCTGGAGTGCAGTGGCACGCTCACGGCCACTCCGGCGTTGACCTGTTGGGCTCAGGCGATTCCTTCTGCCTCAGCCTTCTGAGTAGCTGGAACTACAGATGTGCACTACCACACTCAGCTAATTTTTAAATTTTATTGTAGAGGTCTTGCCAAGTTGCCCAGGCTGTTCTTGAACCCGTGTGCTCAGGCAGTCCTCTCACCTGGGCCTCCCAAAATGCTGGAATTACAGGCTTGAGCAGGATTTGTTTTTAAGGGAGAGGTGGGAGGATGCTTAGGGGGCATTCATAATATCTCCAAAGGACATCACATAGATGGTTGTTGCTTATACCCATATGTAAGTTCCTTTATTTCCTGTTGTCTTTAGTTAACTGGATTCTTTTTGGGGGGAGGGGGAGTGGGGGAGGACTATTGGCTGTGGCCTAAGGATGTAAACAGAAGGGCCATTAGGAATCTAGTGCTATCTTCATCATTGTATATAGGGGAAAGGGCAGCCATAGTCTCTAACCACAGAGATCTTTCTTGGAGGAGCCATTCCAGAAGGTAGAGTTCCCTCAAGAGATAGTCCTGTGATCAAACACACACCTCGGCCTGCAATAGATTTCCCTCTGCCACGATCCTAGTACTCATGGGTTAGAGCTGGTTTGGATTTTTCTTTTGCTTTTGAGGTTCTGCAGCTGAAGTGATGATAATGATTTCTTTTTGGTTCAATGAACTTGGAATGAAAAGAAACTTTTTTCTCTTGTGGTAGAAGGTTTTCACAGAAGGTCTATGGGGGAATGTTGGGCACAGGGTTTGGGAGGGGGGAGGGTGGGAAGAGTGAATGCCAAGCCCTGATGGGGTTGGGGTGGGGAGGTACGGGCCTGTCTGCATTACTGGTCCATGGCGGCCATCCAGCCTGTGGCCTCTCTCATACAAAGCCTTCGTTCTGATTAATGGCACTTGTGTCTTGGAGGCATGGATTGTATTAGACCTTGTTTAAAAGTGCTCGCTATACATTCACTTCCCCTGGAAGTGCACCAAAATAGGACGAGAAGAAAAAAGGGAGCGAGAGAGAGCCTGCATTTGGAAAGGGTAGAAAGGAAAGCTTTTTTTCATAAATGCTTTCTGTGACTTTCTGTACTCTTCAAGGCTTTATCTCTGCAGAGCTCCTATGGGAGAGCAAGGGGAAAAAGTGAAGACAGACGTCTTGGGAAAGAAAACGGGTTTCCCTGCCAAAACTGGGAGATGGTGCTGGCTCTCTTGGCTTTTTAGAAACTCCAAGAAATCTGCTGACATTTTAAAGGAAAAAAAAAAAAAGAGAGAGAGATGATTTATGATGACATCACATGTTGCCCAAGCAGATCCTGTGAGAGGAAAATGGCTTTTATAGAGAGCATGTTGCAATAAAGAAACAGTGAGTCACTGGGGGAGCATCATCAGTTGAAATGCCTTTAGTTATTTGCCTTAACTGCCCCCCTCCAACCCAACCAAAGGCCTTGGCAGCTTCCGGGGCCTTACTGTAGAGAGGTTCAGAGAGCCTAAACCCAGTCTGAACCCAGAATCTGCAGTACTGATGTCTGGCACAATTCCATCTCCCTCCCCTTCAACCTCTTTCTGATGACTTAGATTTCATCTGTTGTTCTTAGCTTCCTGTCAGATAAGGTGGTTGTGCAGGTGTTGTACTGGCACCTGTGTGTGTGTGTGTGTGTGTGTGTGTGTGTGTGTGTATATATATCAAGTAGTGGGCAATAGAAGAGGATGGTGGGGCGAGGGAAGCCAGCGACTTCTTTGCTTTTCAGTTGCAGAACAATGCTAGACTTCTGTGGAGGGGTGGAAATTGTTGCCATGCTTGGAAGAACCTGGAGATTGGTGTGGGGTAAGGATCCAGCATGAGGCCTATGGGCGCTTGCAGCCTCCTGGGCCCAGGAACCATGGCAACTGGACTTTGAGCTTCAAACAGGGACTCCTCTTGGTTATCTATTGTGTGTTGTGGCTCATCACCTGGAGGGCACCAACCCTGTGTCAGCAGCAAGAAGGAGTCCAAGAACTTGTCTTCAGTGGCCCTACGTTCCCGATTCTTGGTTGTACCTCTCCCCTTTGATGATACTTTCTCCCTTTTTCCTCAAGACTCTAGTTCCTTCCTGTTTCTCCTCTGCCACCATCAACATGGACTGAGGGCCAGGTCAGAAACCTTTTCATATTAAGGTGCAGTTGGCAGAATGAATTTTGACTACGTTGCATGTGTTTGCATTTTAGTGAGGATCAAAACATAAAGCTGAAGGACAGAAATGCATTTGAAGGGGTTTCAGTCAGCCATTAGAAAAAGTGATTTTGAGATGTCCTTTGAGATGGAGGGTTTGTTGTGGACAGGTGGTTGGTTTTGCTGGCTGTGGTGTGGATGATGCCTCTTACCTAGTGCCAGAGCTCACCCCTCTACAGAATGGGTCCTTCCCTGTAAGTGCCTTTAGTTTGAGCAGCCCCACTGATTGTCCACTGGAGCCATCATGTCCTCAGAGTACGGGAGGTTGGGGAGACCTCCCCCAGGAGAAGGGCTGGTCACTTCCTGGGTGATGTTAGGATGTCTTCAGGCCTCAGCACCGGTGGCCAAGGCCAGCCTTGCCCTGCTTTTCCATACCCTAGAAGGATTCCTTCCAGTCCTGGGAGGTCATTGATGTTTTGGGCCTTCCTTGTTGATTCTCCAGTCCTGGCCCCAGTGCGTGTGAGTGGTGCCGAGCTACTGTTGACCTCTCATGTTGGCCAGTTTGTCATAAGCTCAGAGGCTTACTTCTGGGCTTTCTTCCTTGGGTAACAAATCTGGCTTCCAGAGAGGAAAAATGGCCTGATCATAGTCACTTTCTTGATATCTTCTAGAGATAGGCATTTCCTAACTGCCTTTTAAACAGTCATATGTAGCCGGGCTCGGTGGCTCAGCCTGTAATCCCGTGCTTTGGGAGGCTGAGGTGAGTGGATTGCCTGAGCCCGCGGGTTCGAGACCCACCTGGGCAACTTGGCGAGACCTCATCTCTACAGTAAATCAAAAAATCAACCGGGCATGGTAGCGCGTGCCTATAAATCCGGCTACTCG
>CAUYQG010011740.1:0-15046 GCA_963574415.1 Tarsius wallacei
TGCACAACCCCTCTGAGCTCAGTCTCGTCTTCTGTGAAACAAGAACAAGTAACGTACGGTCTCACTCATAAGCAGACCCTGAACATTTACCATAAGACTTTAAGAAAGGGATTGGCAGTAGCAGGATACTGCTGGGGTGGAGGAGGTGCAACATCAGTAAGGGTACCTGATCTCAAACCAGGCAAAGTGAGGCCCATAGGGAGGCCCAGACTTTACCTGTACAATGGCCACTTGTATACCTAATCCTGAATTGTACCCCACATCTTTAAAATAAAAAAGAATTAAAAACATATTTCTCAAAGTATGATATTTATATTAAGAGAGAGAGGGGAGGAGTTGGCATGTAAAATGAGTGTTTATGTGATTCTTTCATGATTAAAAAAAATGTTGTGCTGTTTGTGAATACACTTCAAACCAAAGCCCATTCTTACCATTGCATGTCTGGAATGATGTTCTTTTCTGATCTGCTGATTTGATTCTTTGCATACTGGAGACAGCTCTGGAAATATCCAGCTTTTAGTTTCTAGATTGACTTACTGATTTTTGAAAACACAATTTTATAATGTAAGTATTAAAACTGTGATCCCAAATATGTGTGTGTGTGTGTGTGTGTGTGTGTGTGTGTGTATGTATAATGTTCACATTTTGGCTGTCAGTCTATGTCTCTATTATACAATAAATATGTATGATGTCTCCCATTGGGCTAACTTATATTAAAAAATTGCTAAATTCATGAGTAGAACCAGCATGTTTTCATTGAGAAGAATCTCATAGGTCCATTCCATAGGGTAATGATCTAATATGCCTAAATGATAAATTGATAGACACTCCTAAGCAATTAATACAAAATGAGTTAAGATTTATTTTTGTCAGGCATTCCTTTTGTAGTGTAATTTCTGTAGCTACTGTGAAAATATTGCTACAATGCTGAATATTTTATGATGGACATAGGAGTCTCCAGATACCTGTTTACCTCCAACAAAAAATTCTGCTAGTAATTAGTAGAGGATCCCCCATTTGTGCTGTAACTATAATTCCTTTTCCCTGAATTTGTTTAACTCATTAGAGAAACCAATTTCTGAATCTTACCAAGAATAATAAGAAAATTATCACATTCAGTACAATTCATTGACTTAACTCATCTATTAGTTGCTTCAAGTAATTATTTCAGTGGCAAAAACAGTCACCTGATTGGTAAGTACAATGAATTGTGATGTCAATATTTAATTAGATGTGGACTCTTTGGTGGTGTCAGACTGAGCTGCTATTAAAAAAATACCAAGCCGGGCCGTACCCACCACCATGGTGCCGGGTCATACCCACCACGAGTGGTGCTCGGCGATGGCGTGCAGCTGCCGCCCGGGGTCTACAGCACAACCCCCGGCGGCATGCTCTTCAGGACCACCCAGGGAGGTGGTTCGTCCAGAGACCGTGATGCAAACTGTCCATTAGTTTCCTCCTTCTGGGAGGAACAGCTGACACCCAGATAGACACGCACACTTCCAATGGTACCAAGTCATGGTACCAGGATCATCTACAACCAGAAATACCTGATGGGGTATCTGAACTCACCTGTGACCAAAATTTCCTCGAGAGATCTACCCACCATTCCGAGGGTCACCATCTCTGCCAGTGAGGAACCCCCCATGGAAACCAGCCAGAGCCACCTGCGCAATAGCCCAGAAGACAAGTGGGTGGGCGGTGAGAGTCACAGTTTGAGATGGACATTTAAAGGACCAGCAATTGAATCAAGCGTTGCCTGCGGGCCCCTCAGGCCCTTCTCGGGATAAGAGTCACACCAGCCAGACCTTATGAAAACTGCCATACTGGGCAGGCGTCGGATGTAGGGTCGGCCAGCCCAGCCCTCTGCTCCCTCACTCAGGGCATCTGCCCTCCCCTCCTCTTTGTGAACACCAGCGGACACCTCCTTGTGCCTCCGTGGATGCAGGAGTTGCCGCCCCAAGGAGAATGACTCCCGCAAGCACACCCTGCCCTGAGGGCCCGGAAGTGGACTAAGATGAGTCTACTCTTCCAGCCTCTTCCACTGGGGGTGCAACCACCCTTCCTTAGATTTCTGTGCCTAGGAGTTCCCCTCCCCTTCCTTCCCCAAGAGGAAATAAAAGCCACCTTCTTTGCCCTGGGGCAAAACAAAAACAAAAACCCATGAACCAGGTGGCTTATAAACAACAGGCATTTATTTCTTATAGTTCTGGAGGCTGGAAATCCAACCAACATTAAGGCCTGACAGATTAGTTTTCTGGTGAGGACCTACTTCCTGGTTCATAGACAGCAGCTTCTCTCTGTGACCTCACGTGGTGGAAGGAGCAGGGAGCTCTATGGCGCTCCTTTTACAGAGGTACTAATCCCATTTATGGGGGCTCCACCCTCATGATTTCATCACCTCCCAAAGTCTACATCTAATACAATCATCTTGGGAGCTAGGTTTGAATATACTAATTCGGGGAAGACACAAGCATTCTGCTCATAACTGGTCATAGGTCATAGTTTTAGCTTATTGAGGCAAACATATGCATTTATTAGAAGAATATACAACATCTTGCATAGTCCAAGGGAGGATGGCAGCCGGATTTCATTCAGAAATTGTTAGAATCAAGAAATTGCTGGAGATCAAGAAATGATTCCTAGCCTCATGCCCACTCCTCCTTGATTCTTTACTCTTTTTCATTCTCTCTAGACCATGAGATGGAATGTGCACCCCCACAGATCCTGGGGCTATGTGTTGTTCCACCTCCCTCCACCATTGGAAGGGAGTGGTCTGCTGAGCCCAGATTACTACTTTTAGTCAGTTGGATAACTCCAGAGGAGAAGGTCAGCCATGGGGGATGGGGAGTTTAAAAATTTGGGAAATGCATTTGAAGATGGGGTTGCATTTCCCAAAGAAGGAGAAGATGCAAAATTGCAGAATCTTATATATTCAGTGTTTGTGTCACCCCAAAACGTAAAAATGCTGAATCCATGACCAACAGTGGGGTGGTATTTAGTGATGGGACCTTTGAGAGGTGATTATATTTAGATGAAGTCATTAATGTTGGACTCCCAAGATGGGACTAGTGCTTTTAAAAATAAGGAGAGGAAGAGACCAGAACTCTCACTCTCTCTTTGCCATGTGAGGACACAACACAAAGGTAGCCATCTGCAAATCAGGAGGAGAACCTTCACCAAGGACTGAATCTATCAGCACCTTGATCTTGAATTTTTCAGCTCCAGAACTATGAAAAATAAATCTCTTTTTAAAAGCATTTCAGTCTATGGCATTTTGTTTTCATAGCCTGAGCAGACTAAGACACAGGCGAGGCAAATGCCACCTCTTGAACTGCCTTATTCCACTGCCTACTACAAATTCTGAGAAAGGTGAATGCTTGGAACATTTTCCTATGTGTTTAAGGTAAACTTTCTCATGAAAAGTTTGGTATAGGTGCACATAATGTCTCCTGTACCTTTGTCTGACTTCAAACTTCCTCCAAGAATAATTTATTTGTATTTCCTAAAGGAACTAATGACATCGATTTTTCTTTAGCTTCAATAGGATTTGCAGTTCAAAAATAAATATCTTCCTCATGGTCACTTTGATAATCAGTTTTATGCGTCCATGTGGCTAGGCTACAGAGCCCAGCTTTCTAATCAGACAAAAATCTAGGTGTTGTCATAAAGGTATTTTATAGATGTGATGAAAACCCATCATCAGTTGACTTTAAGTAAGGAAGATTATTCATATATAATCTGAGTGAGTCTGATTCTATTAGTTGAAAGGCATTAAAAACAGAATTGATGCTTCCCCGAGGAAGAGGCTATTCCTCCCATGGACAACAACTTTAGCCCATAACTGTGAGTTACAGCCAACCCTTCTTGCCCTATAGATTTCGGACATGCCTGGCCAGTTCCTATGACCACATAAGTCAATTCCCATGTCTTCATATCTATCTCTCATTGGCTTCATTGGTTCACCTTAACAAATATATGTACTTTTTCCTTAGTATTTCCTCCTAACATTTTCTCTGATAGTTTTATTGCCTTGCAACCTCCTTGCAGAACTGTTTTCCTCAGAACCACACCATGAAGCTTACTTTATTCAAGTAAATATTCTATTTTCATATTTATTTCATGTGGGAGGATAAAGTGAGACGTGGAGCATTATGTACTGAAATGAAGGGAAAATAATAAAAATGATAAAATTTTAATGGGCCACTTCATGACTAGTGGCATAATTCAAAGACATAATGAGTTGGGCTGAAGACAGATGTTGGACACAGGATCACAGCTGTAAAAGGTGAGATACTAGGGTTGGACAGAAAGAACCTCAGAGGCAGGTGATGGGCTAGGGTTTGAGGTGGCAGTGGGTTCACTGTTAAATCACTTGCCATTCTACATCGTGTTGTTCATTGTAGTAGGTTGAATGGTCGTCTCAGAAAGATATACCTGAAACCTGTGAATGTTATCTTATTTGGAATAAGGGTCTTTGCGGCTGTAATTAAGTAAAGAATCTTGAGATGAGAGTATTCTGGATTAGGGTAGGCCCTAAATCCAATGACAAGTGTCCTTATAAAGACAGAAGAGGGCCCAGCTGGGTGGCTCAGCCTGTAATCCCAGCACTTTGGGAGGTTGAGGCGAGTGGATTGCCTGGGCTTGCGGGTTTGAGACCAGCCCAGGCAACTTGGTGAGACCTCATCTCTACAATAAATCAAAAAAATTAGCCAGGCGTGGTAGCGTGTGCCTGTAGTTCCAGCTACTTGGAAGGCTGAGGCAGAAGGATCGCCTGAGCCCAGCAGGTCGACGCTAGGGTGGCCGCACTCCAGCCCGGGCAACACAGTGAGGCTTAAACTCAAACAAACAAACAAACAAACAAACAAACAAAAAACAGAAGACGAGACACAGGCACTGAGGAGCAAGCCACATGGAGACATAAGGCAGAGACTGGAGTGATGCAGCCATATGCCAAGGGATGCCTGGAGTTGACAAGAGCTAGAAGAGTCAGGAAAGATTCTGCCTTAGAGCCTTCAAATGGAAAATGGTCCTGCCCACACCTTGATCTCAGATTACTGACCGGAAATTCTCTGGGAGAGAATTTATTTTTATCGTTTTAAGTCACTCAGTTTGTCATAATTTGTTCTGGCAGTCACAGGAGATTTATCCATTCATATGCATGCAACTTCTTATATACTTTTATTACTTCACAGAAATCGTAAAAAAGAAACAGCAAGTCTGAAGTTATGGCAATATGATAATAAGCCCAGGTCTTTCACCAGTTTTTCAAGTAGTGTTAAGAAGATGAGTTCTCTGTGTTCTGATGCCTTTCCAGAACTTTTAACAAAAAGATCATATTAGAACAACAATTTCTTGTGACTTTTTTGTTAATTTCCATGTGTCTAAGGTTTGAATGGTTTTTAAATCAGCATTGTAATTTACAATTTTTACTAGAGAAGAGCACTTTCCTTTACTCACCTCCAAAGTTTTGTGTGTAACATTGAGAAAATCATTTAACCCTGACAAGCCTTGTTTGTTTGTTTGTTTGATTTTTAATCTGTAAAATGGACTTTACATGAACTTATTTCAATAGATTTGGAGATTCAAAGAGCAGTCATGAGGTGAACTAAGTCTTCTAAGTGGATGAATTAAATGGGGTAGAGAGAAAACAAGGGCTATTAAACCGTGCTTTTAAAAAGAATTGCTGTAGATACCTTTACAAATTTTAGGTAATCTTTTTTTTTTTTTTTTTGGTCGAGATCTGACAACAATAAACTTGTGAACAAAAATTTTTATGCACATAAAAAATAAGCAAAATGAAAAGTTCTAGAAGCCCAAATAGGAACCTTTCTCCTACCACATCAAGAAACTTGTGTTATAGTTAGAAACTTTTACATTTAGAGCTTAACTTTGCACATCTCTATCATGAGTGTTTCTTTCCTTTTGCGGGGGAGGGGGGGAGTAAAGCAATCAGAACACACAAAATGTATTGATCAAATTCACTGGAACTTATGAGCATCATTTGTGGCACCCCAGATAATTATGATCGTTACATCAAAGATTATTGATCACAGTTTGCCATAACAGATATAATAGTAATGAAAAAAAATGAAACGTTGCTAGAATTACTAAATTAATTGCTAATTAATGTTTTAGGCTAAGAGACTACAAGTCAGACAGAATTCTTAGCAAATCTTTTGCATTTTTCTTTTTTTCTTCCTTCTCTCTTTTATGAAATGCACTACTCTGAAAGTCTACCTGTTACATGTGTTATCCTTTAGGCTTTGCTGGTTATATGAAAAGAATAAAATGTGCATATTATGTAGGGGAAAATGTGTGAATCACTTTAATGCATGAAATGGCAGTTTTGCTATCATTTGGCAGATCACTCATTGGCAATTCTATATTTTGCACACGTTGGCATATTTCTTGGCAGTAGGATGGACCTTGGACACTCAACCACACATTTTAGATCATGGAATTCACAGAACCTGGTCAGCTCCATTCTATTTTCTTTGGTGGATGGTAACCCTCTAGTTTTTAAGTATAATGCAACCATTTGCGATTTTTAGCTTCAAAAATAAGAGCAGACACAGGTTAATCTCTGGTTGCAGAGTATCAAGACAGCGGTAGCCTATATGGAAAGAAATTTGGCAACCAATGATAGTTCTTTACTTGCTAATGATTTCCACTGATTTCATGAATGTTGGTGTTTCTTGATGTGCTTTTAAAATGAACAAAAATTGTGATTACACCAAGGGAAACCAAACATCATCACATATGAGAATTTAACTTTGTGGTAGATGAGCCATTTCAATTTATGCCAGAAAATAGTTCACACCATAAAGTGGGGGGAGGAGGAAAGAAGAAGGAAGGGAGGGAGGGGGAGAGAGAGGGGAAGGAAACAGATTTTTAAAAATTATTTAAATGGAGCAAGTCATATTGGAGAGAGGGAGTGGAGTAATCTTAGGTTCTATATTAAAAATTAAAATTCAAATGGATGGCATCACCTTAAATAGTAGAAATAATTCAAAATATAGGTATAGTTTGATATTAAAAGATCAATAAGGACACTCAACCTCACTTTCTTTATTTTTATTTTTTTTTGAGTTGGAGTCTCACTCTGTCCCCCAGACTGGAGTGCAGTGGCCGCTCCTGGTCACTGTAGCCTGGACCTACTGGGCTCCGGCGATCCTTCTGCCTCAGCCTTCCAAGTAGCCGGAATTACAGGCATGCGCTACTATGCCCAGCTGATTTTTTTATTTATTGTAGAAATGAGGTCTCGCCAAGTTGCCCAGGTGGGTCTTGAACCCGCGGGCTCAGGCAATCTACTCACCTCAGCCTCCCAAAGCGTGGGATTACAGGCTGAGCCACTGAGCCCGGCTACTTTCTTAAATTTAAAGTTTAGGTATGTGATCATGGCTATCTTTTCTTGAGAGTGGTTTTATACTTTTATTTTTCAGTGTATTTCTCAAGATGGATCCAAAGTAAAGACATTATCTTCTTGACTTCTTTGTTGTGATTCCTCAATTTCACACAAGTCTTTGACATCGTCTTTCTTAGAACCCAATCCGTATCTTTTCTTTTATTGAGATTAAAAATATATAGTTTATTTAAAAGTAAATTAGAGAGGGGGAGAGAGAGAGAGAGAGAGAGACAGGATTCACCTCCCGAAGGTGGGGGAGGGAGCCAAAGCCTGGAAGTATGGGGACAGCCATAGCTCAAAGAGCACATGGCCACACCAGAGTGTAACAGGGCAATGACCCGTATCTTTTCAAGTTTTCCTCTCTCCTCTCTACATTTGTATCTCTCATCTCAGCCCTGCTAGTGGCCTCCTGTGATCTTTAAAACCCTTGAGTATGAAACTTTATTTTTAAACTTGCTTACATTGGTAAAACAAGTTAATGAATTCTTATTGAAATGAATTGAGTACTTCTACAGCAATTTTTATTAGAAGGTTTTATAACAAGATCTACAAGTCACCATTATTATGGGTCATTTACTAAGGTCAGAAATAGCCCTATAATATGAAAATGGATCTTATAATGATATCCATTGAAATGATGCTGAGTGTAATATTTTACTTCTATCTACCTATCTTTCATTGGGATACATTCTACTTGCTTTATGAATGTAAAATGAGAAGGCTCTAGTGCAAAGAGTATGAACTTTTAAACTCCACTGGCCAAATGTAATCCTGACTCTGTAGATTATAATACTGTTAAGACTAATTCTCTGAGCTTCAGTAGCCTCATCTGTAAGAAAAGTGATGATGTTAGTTATCTCATGGAAATCACATGAAAATTACAAAATCTTGATTATTCTGTAGGGTTTAGTTTTCTTCCACGTTTCCCAAATTGTAGATAATTGTAAGTGGTAATTTTAATATCAGTACACAACTGATGTCATAATGGTTCTTGCTGACCCATTTGTACTTAAGGGCCACTGCTTTGGTAATGGTGTCAATTTCTCAAGAATGATTATTTATTAGTTTTATTATCCTAATTTTACAAGCAAACATTATTTTATTATTGCTGCATATTTTTAAAAATATAAATAAAGAACAAATTTTGTCATGTTGTTGCCTTTGCCGTCTTTTGAGAGTAGTTATCAGCCAGGCTTGGTGGCTCAGCCTATAATCCCAGCTCTTTGGGAGGCTGAGGTGAGTGGATTGCCTAAGTCCACGGGTTTGAGACCCACCCAGGCAACTTGGCAAGACCTCATCTCTACAATAAATTAAAAATTAGCCGGGCATGGTAGCGCACGCCTGTAGTTCCAGCTACTTGGAAGGCTGAGGCAGAAGGATCACCAGAGCCCAGCAGGTCGAGGCTACAGTGGCTGGGAGTGGCCACCGCACTCCAGTCTGGGTGACAGAGCGAGATTCCAATTCAAAAAAAGAAAAAGAGTAGTTATCATGTAGTTATCATCATTTGGTATATGCATACATACCAGCAGACAACATGCAGACAATCTGATGTGTTTTGTCAAGAACATTACATAGCAATTATGTACTATTTAAAGTAGCTTGGGGATACATCACAACACATACAGATTTATATTATACTTGTGTATGTTGTGCATTATAAATGATCATGCCTATGAAATGGTTTGTTGATCCATCTTCCTACTAGTGGACATTAAAGTTGTTTACAATATTTAGTTATTATACACAAAACCCTAATGAAAAGGCAATTAAACGACAGAAGTAGATTTTTTTCACTAGTCATTTGCAATAATCAGTTGTCTTTGTATGGCGTTAATTAAATGATCTGTGTTTTAATGTAAAATTCCTTTTACTCATTATTAGTATATAGGAAAGCAATTAATTAGGTTAATCTTATATTCTATGATTTTGCTATACTCACTTATTACTTTCCAAAGTTTTTGTTGTTGTTGTTAATTTCTTGTCTACATAGAAAGTCATGTTATCCATGAGAGTTTTATACCTTCTTTACCGATCTGTGTAACTTTTGTTTTTTTTCTTGTCTTATTGCATTACCTAAAACTTCTATCACAATTTGAAGTAGGAATGGTAAGAGGAGGCATCCTTGCCTTGTTCTTGATCTTATCGAGTAAACTTAGGTCGTGTGTATACATTCTTCATGAAATCTAAGAAGTATTATTCTATTCCTAACTTGCTCAAATTTATTTTTTTATAAATTGGTATTGAATTTTATCAAATACTCTTTCTGCCTCAATTTATATAATCATAGAACTTTTCTTTTTTATCCTGTTAATTACATTAATTGATTTTCAAACATTGGGTCAGCCTTGTATATATAATATGCATCTCAGTTTGTCACTGTGTATATTTATTTTATATGTGGTAATGATGTATTTGCTAACGTTTTGCTAAATATTTTTGCACCCATGTTTACGAAAAACCTTAGCCTGTAGTTTTTCTTTTGTGTAATGTCTTTGCCTGGTTTAGGTTTTAGGGTGTTACTGACCCGATAGCATGAATTAGAAAAGGTTCTCTCTGCTCTTATGTTGTTGGGGAAACTTAGAAAATTGGGATTCTTTGTTATTTGCTGAATTGTGCCCTTCCAAATTTCATATGTTTAAGTATAAAACCCCCAGTACCCTCAGAACATGACCCTATATGGAGATGAAGTTTTTGAAGAAGCAATTAAGTTAAAATGGGGCCATTAGTGTGAGGCCCTAGTCCAATATGGCTGATGTCCTAATAAAAGAAATACCAGGGTGTACACACAGAGAAAAGACCAAGTTAGGACACAGGAAGAAGATGGCCATCTGCAAGAAATGAAAGAGGTCTCAGGAGAAACAAAACATGCCAATATTTTAATCTTAGACGTTTAGTCTTCAGAATTGTGATAAAATAAGTTTTTGTTGTGTAGGCCATCCTGTCTGTGACAGTTTGTACAGCAACTCAAACAGACTAATATGTGTTTATTCTTTAAATGTTTGGTGTAATTCTGCAGTTAAACTATGTAGGCCTGGTACATTTTTGAAAAGGTCATTGATTACAAATCCTATTTTTTTATAGAAAGAAGACTTTTCAAATATCTATTTGTTCTTTTATGAGTTTTTGTAGTTGGTTTCTTTCAGATATTTGTTTCTTCTCATATAAGGTTATCAAATTTGTGGGCATAGAACTATTAAGAATATTTGTATTATATTTTCATGTCCATGGGATCATTGATGATAACTCCTCTTTCATTTGTGTTATTAGTAAAGTGTGCCTTCTCTCTTTTTGCTTGGTTGGTGTGCCTAGAAGTTTTTCAGTTTTATCATTTTATAGACCCCAAGTTTTTGTTTCTGATTTTCTCTGCAGACTGCCTATTTTTAATGTATTGTTCTCTGCTTAAACTTATACAATTTATTTTCTTCTTTTTGCTTTAGATATAAATGTGTCTTCTTTCTGTACTTGTCTAAGGTGGAAGCTTCTTATTAATTTTGGATCTTTCTTCTTTTCCAATATATACATTTAGTTCTATTTGCACTCTGCATGTTTCAATAAGTTGTATTTTTATTTTCATTGGATTCAAAATATTTAAAATTTTTCTTTCAGACTTTCTTTCATCCATGTGTTATCCAGGAGTGTGTGGTTTCATTTTCAGTTATTTTGAGATTCTTCATTTATATTTCCTGAATCCTATATTTATTGATTTCTATTTTAATTATATTGTAGGTTGGCAGACAACATACTTTGTATTATTTATGTTTCTATAAATGTGGTAAGTTATGTTTTACCACCCAGAATGTGTTCTCAGTGAGTGTTTCATATAAGCATGAGAAGAATGTGTATTCTGCTATTGTTGAATGATATATTCTATAAATGCCAATAAAATAAAGTTAATTGATATTGCTGTTCACTTCAAATATGCCTTTTCTGAGTTTTTGCCTGTTTCATACAACAGTTACTGATAGAGGGTATTTGAAATACATAACTAGAATAACATCGATGTCTCCTTTAAGTTCTATCAGCTTTTACCTCATGCATTTTTAAGGTCTAATTTTTGATGAATGCACATTTGGAATTGATTTTTTAATATAATTGTCCCTTTTGACATTATAGAATGTGCATTTTTATTCTTGATACTTTTCCTTGTTCTGAATATTTATTTGTATGAAATTAATTTAGCTACTCCAGATTTATTTTGGTTTGTGGTCACATGTTGTATTTTTCTCCATCCCCAGACTTTAACCTGCGCTTTTATATTTAATGTGAATTTCCTCTAGACAACAAACATTGGATCTTTTTTCCTTTAAATCTTCTATTATATAATCATTTTCTTTTAATTAATGTACTTAAACATAAATGCTTAAAGTACTTAGTGATATAGTTGGACGAATATCTAACATGTTTGTTACCATTTTATTTATTTTATTTGTTGTTTATTTCCATTTTCAGCCTTCTTTTTTTGTTGAGCATTTGAAATACTTCCATTTGATCCTTCTCTTAGCATATAAATCATATTTTAAAACAATTTAGCATTTGCCTGAGTATTATCAATATACCTTTTTACCTAACATAAGTCACTTTTTAAATACCACTATACTTCTTGATGGGCAATGGAGCTACATTACAACAAAATATTCTTTTTTTTTTTTTTGAGTTGGAGTCTCACTCTGTCGCCCAGACTGGAGTGCAGTGGCCCCTCCTGGCCACCGCAGCCTTGACCTGCTGGGCTCCGGCGATCCTTCCGCCTCAGCCTTCCAAGTAGCTGGAACTACAGGTGCGCGCTACCACGCCCGGCTAATTTTTTGATTTATTGTAGAGATGAGGTCTTGCTTGCCCAGGCGGGTCTCGAACCCGCGCACTCAGGCAATCCACTCACCTCAGCCTCCCAAAGGCGTGGGATTACAGGCTGAGCCACCAAGCCCGGCACATTTTTTTTTATAAAGTAATACTTTCACGGTATCATAATCAGTGCAAATGGACTTAAATTGAAAAACAACTTTTCTATTCTACCTTTCCTCACCTTCTGCACCTGACCCATTGCTCAATGGGAAGCTTTGCAAACAAAAAACAAAACAACTCTATTAAAAGACTCTCCTGGCCGGGCACGTTGGCTCAAGCCTATATTCCCAGCACTTTGGGAGGCCAAGGCCATAGGATTGCCTGAGCCCACGGGTTTGAGACAAGCCCAAGCAACTTGGCGAGACCTCATGTCTACAATAAATTGAAAAATTAGCCAGGCGTGGTGTGTGCACCTGTAGTTTCAGCTACTCGGAAGGCTGAGGCAGAAGGATTGCCTGAGCCCAGCACGTTGAGGCTGCGATGGCCGTGAGCATCCCACCGCACTCCAGTTTGGGGGACAGTGAGACTACAAACAAAAAAATGGCTCCCGCCGGGTGCGGTGGCTCATGCCTATAATCCCAGCACTTTGGAAGGCTGAGGTGAGAGAAGGCTCATGCCTGAGCTCAGGGGTTCAAGACCAGCCTGAGCAACATAGTAAGCTCTCACCTCTACAATAAATCAAAAAATTAGCTGGGTCTGGTGGCACATGCCTGTGGTTACAGCTACCTGGAAAGCTGAGGCAGAAGGATCACTTGAGCCCAGCTGGTCGAGGCGCAGTGGCTGTGAGCAGCATGCCATTGCACTCCAGCCTAGGGGACAGAGTGAGAATCCAACTCAAAAAAAAAGTAGCTCCCCCTCTTGTGCTTACCTTCACATTTTGAAATAATATATGATGCCATTATTTCTTCTTTTATCTATTTGTTGCTTCCTGCTATGATACATAGGAATTTAGCTTACTTAAAGCATCTACTTTCCTTCTATCAATACAGTTTTGGTATTATTTTAGATTCTCGCTTTTTTTTTTTTTTTTTTGAGTCAGAGTCTCACGGTCACCCAGGCTGGAGTGCAGTGGCACGCTCACGGTCACCACAGCCTCGACCTGCTGGACTCAGGTGATCCTTCTGCCTCAGCCTTCCAAGTAGCTAGAACTACAGGCACCCGCCACCACACCCAACTAATTTTTTGAATTACTGTAGAGATGAAGTCTCACCAAGTTGTCCAGGTTGGTCTCGAACTCAGGCATATCTCTCACCTCGGCCTCCCAAAGTGCTGGGATTATAGGCGTGAGCCACTGCACCCGGCGGATCCTTGCTTCTTAATTTAGTAGTTCTTTGTTTTATTGTATTGTATCTTATTTTTTTGAGTCAGAGTCTCATTCTGTCTCCCAGGCTGGAGTACAGTGGCACAATCATGGCTCACAAAGCCTTGACCTCCTAGGCTCAGGCGATACTTCTATCTCTCAGCCTTCTGAGTAGCTGGGGCTACAGATGTGCACGACCACATCTGGCTAAATTTTAATTTTTTTGTTTTGAAGATGTAGGGTACAATTCAGGGTTAGATATACAAATGTTCATTATGCAGGTACCCTTGTTGATGAGGTGTGCCCTCCCTTTCCCAGGCAGACTCCCACTACTGCCAATAAGTTTTAAATTTTTTGTAGAGATGAGGTCTTGCTATGTTGACTAGGCTGGTCTTAAACTTCTGGGCTCAAGTGATCCTCCCGCCTCGGCTTCCCAAAGTGCTGAGATTATGAGTGTGAGCCACTGTGCCTGGCCCTGTCTTTGAAATGGATATATATTAGTTGTGAAATGATTCTATATATTAGTTTGAATGCCTAAAAATATAATCTATTGCCTACTTATGTACCTGCCCCCTAAATATATATATATTTTTATTTATTTATTTATTTATTTTTGAGTTGGGGGTCTCACTCTGTGGTCCAGGCAAGAGTGCAGTCACATGATCATGAACACCACAGCCTCAACCTGCTGTGCCCAGGCAATCCTTCCACCTCAGCCTTCCAAGTAGCTGGAGCTATAGGCACGTGCCACCACGCATGGCTAATATTTTGATTTATTGTAGAGATGAAGTCTCACCATGTTGCTCAGGTTGGTCTCCAATGCCTCCACCTCCCAAAGTGCTGGGATTACAGGCATGAGCCACTGCATCCAGACTTGAATATTTCTTTATATAGTCTTTAGATAAGATTTATTTTAAGCCAGGTGCAGTGACTCACGCCTGTAATCCCAGCACTTTGGGAGGCTGAGGAGAGAGGACTGCCTGAGCCCACGGGTGCGAGATCTACCTCAGAAACATGGTGAGACCTTGTCTCTACAATAAATAAAAAATTAGCTGGGCTTGGTGGCACACACCTGTAGTTCCAGCTGCTTGGAAGGCTGAGGTGGCAGGTGAAAGGACAGATTGAGAGCGAGAAGCCACTTCGTTTTGCTCCTAAATCTTAACACAATAATGAGAAAGTAAAAGCTGTGTCCAGGAGGAATGCATACTTTAGACAAAGACTAACTTTGCTGACTTTGTCTTTTCAGAAACCCAGATCCCTCAAACATGACCAGTATCTACCCGTTGTAATCATAAAGCAGACTCCCTCTCTTCCTCAAGGTCTACAAATCATCCACCCGCGAGGCATCTGTGCTTCTGGCCTTGATGTATTGTTAATAAGATAAGTTTACTGTGACTGGTCTCCAGTCCAGTCCACCACCTGCAGTCAGGAGATATCTGGGCCTGGTGATGTCAAGACACAAAACTGGTGATTTCTGTTATCTACATCAAAAAGTGCAA